>JARJDU010044166.1:0-12807 GCA_030264695.1 Lissagria laeviuscula
CGAATTTGCGATTTTTGCCTTCAACTCGATATATAAGCCGTTAAAGTTAAAGTACGTTTTTCGAGATTTTCTAAATTAATTTTTAAATATTTCTAATTTGAAATTCGAAAAAATTAAATGATAGGGGCATAGTTATAAAATTACCTGGCAGTTATAAAATTACGCAAAAAAAAAATAAAAAAGGTCAATTAGTGTGATCACAATCATTCACGGAGCTTCCTATACCAGTTTCGAGGTAAATGCCTCTTAATGCGGCGTTCTTTAGGTACCTCTGAGGTCTCGGGGACCTCTTTTGCGTTCTTTTATGAGACACGGAGCTGTTAGAGATACCACTGGTTTGCGTGCTATGTGACAGCTGGATCTCCTCGGACCTAGGGCTCGGAGGTACTTAAAGAACGCAGCATAAGTAAGAACGAAAGGGATACAAGTAAAAACAAAATTTGAAAATGTACTAATATATTATAAAAAATAACTTTATAAAGAATACCTTGCATATGCGCGTATTTATAACTAGAATAATTTGTTGTAGATGAAAATGCAAATTATGTAACGTTACACGCCGTTATTCTTGTAAAATTATATCTATATGAAACTTGCTTATTAATGCATATAAAACTGCGCACTATTTTCCGTTTCTATGAAGGTCATAAATCTTATATAAAACGTGGATTATTATACCGATTGGAAGAGGATACGTTGAAATGACATACCTTCCTTTTCACAGCGAATTCCTTGAAGGAGGTATCTACCCGATATCGCGGTTCTTCGAAGGAGAATCTGCATTAGTTAAAATGGATTAATTAGTTATTAAAAACTGATATTGTTAGGATACTATATATTTTAAGTGCATAGGTATATCAATAAAATGTGATACAAATTGCCTGCTTAATTAGTATTTTGTCCATAGAATGAATGATGTTGAAAAACATCTTCTATGTATAAATTATACTGAAATTCATTTCAATTGATTTAAATCGCAACCAACACCTAATTTCCAACATAAGCATTTGTTTCAATTTTAACATCGCTCAATCAGATATATACATTACACCATTTAAAGTATATGCATAAACTTTCTTTGCAAAACACATCTTGCCTTATTATTATTATCATTTAGTAATCAATCATTAAGTTTATGCTTATAATATTAAACTTCTAAAACGAAAATAACTATTCCTTATTCTGAGATCTGAATGATCACATACATTTGCTACAAGTAGCATTAAAATAGCTATTTTCCATGTCGAAAGTTGCTAAAAGTAAATTATTTTCTTGCTATCAATAAATAAATTTAAAAAAAATCATCATCATATAATTACGCCTTAAATAAACCATTAATAATATCATTCATTCACATCCAATGAATATTAATTGATATTTGCTCAACCAAATATTATTAGCTTATCTCTAGCGAATTTGTATTATTTTCCATATCATTTTTAGACGTTTCAATATTATTCACCTGTTCTAGCTCATTACTTGAAGCTTCGCCCATCTTCAAATCAGTATTTTGTTCACAATTTGTATCATTAACAGCATCTTCATCACTTGATTCGCTACAGCTACTACTGCTTAAAGTCTGTTTGCTCTTCTGACCTGGATTTTTCCGCTTTTGTTTCTTCTTCAACCTCTTTGCTCTCTTCTTTGCTGTAATTTCTTCTGCCGATCGTTTGTTACTTTCAATTTTCGCATGATATTGATCTTCCAAATTTTCCCACTCAGCACGCTTATGCATGTAATGCTGGCGTGCATATTCTTTCCTCCTTAGGTGTCTATACACATGAAATTCACCCGAACCAGCACCAGCACTAGATCCCATTACATTACGAACGAAATCGGGCACTACTGGAGGACCCCGTTCTTTAGGCTTTTCGGGAATAATTATCGCCTTGTCCTAAAAATATTTATTATAAATAATAATAATTATAATATATATAAATAATTAACATGTAGTAACCAAACAATGGCTCAAACTAGATGTCTCAACTTACTGGATTTTTCATGAGTTTTTCTAACTTTATGCGCTGCACATCAGCTAAAGATCGTGATACGTGAGGCCTAGATGGTACATCTCTAGTGACTTCATCCCTTATTTTAGACATAACTTCGAATTTGTCGAATTAAATTGCCAAAAGTTTGTTAAATTCCTATCTTTCTGATCCTAACCGCAAATTTTCACATGTTAAATGACAGTTTAACTGTCAATTTAAAATGCTCCATTACAGGTAAATTGAATTTCTAAAATAAGAAATTCAAAATATGCATAGCGTGTAATGATTTGATTTGAATAGAAAAACATAATATAAATATACAAAGAGTTCGACGAAGTTTAGCTTTGTAGCGATTTGGAACTGTTAGACCATTAACAACAACGACGCGGACCAATAGGAATCCAGCCTATTCTTCCAAGGTTTTACCCCCACACCCAACCCAAGTAAACTTTAGGAAAACTTGTTTTTAATTTAGCGTTAGACAAGCTTCTAAAATACACACTTTTAAAGCAAAAAATCAAAGTTGCCAACCCGCTCCATTGTAGTTTATGACAACCAAACCCTTAACTATCAATTTTGGCTTCAAAAGTCGAAGCAAACTCTTTGATGATACACACATGAAGTTAACCAATCAACTATATGTTGAATGCGCACGAATAGCAAACCTACAGTCCAGGTTTCTTCCCGCAAGTCACGTTGGTATTCGTTGCAGAATTTTTACATATTACAGGGATAGGTCGCAAGTCCATCGCCCAACCCCCTTTCTTATTCACAAATAGGGGAATGGATGAGGAAAGCAAAAAGAAAATAATAACTCATATATAAGTCACTAGAATTTATTAACTACAGTAAATACAAAATAACTTGCATTCACTTATACAATATTTCTTTCAATTAAAACCCCAAAAGAAATCAAAACAATCCAAAAATTTCATTTATTTATGCCCTATAACTGCAACACCGCGCTTCAGAAGTCACTCACCATCCACAAGGACTTAATGCTGACGAAACTTCATAAAAGAGTATGCTCCAATGAAGGTGACTACTGGCCACACAGGGATGTAATTAAAAAAACAAGATGAGCACTCGTTTTGCTGTAGATGTTTAATTTTCTCTTCAAAACCGCGCATATCTTGGCGCAAAATCCTCTGTTCGTTGAAGAGCTTCTGCTCCAAATCGGTGATAATCGATCGAAACTGTTTAGTAGTATCAAAGTATTCAGCATGACTCACTTTGGAATCGATGCTTATCCAACAGGTCTCTTTGAATTCGTTGAAATCGGTTTTGATTTGTGCGAGGTGTTCTTTGACGAAATCTAGGGAATCGTTGAGGTTCTGCAGCGAATCATCGTTCCGATGATGGAGCGCAGACTCATAGCTGGTCGGCTGCAGTTCAGCTTGCACGCACTGCTTGATCTCATTAAAGATATCATTACAGTCCTGCCCGGCTGCGGACTGCAGAATGAGATTACCAACGCGCGAGTTTGGACCGATGAGATCAAAAATTATCTTGGACATTTTGTCTGCGGATTCACTCGCGGAGTTGTCGTTGGAGGGGCACATGCTGCCCGCCTGTGTGTGCAGCGTAAGACCTGGAGAAGTTGCAGCAACAATGGTGGACGCACCGGACTGAAAAAAGGATTCAGAGCAGGTCTCTTCGGTAGAGATTAGATCAGCACGTGGAGAAGTATTGCTGCTATTATAGGACTTATAACCCGGATCAATCATCGATTCGTTTGACTCCAAAGTGGAGCTCTCTTTGCGCACGTTCGGCAATTGTTTCAGATCAGATAGCTGACCATCTACCGTGCTGATGTTGTCCACCATTGATTTAGATTCAGATTCTTCAGAATTACCCCCACTACTAGCGGCTTTCTCAACGTTGTCCTCTTCCATGAGGTTGTCGATGCTCTCATCATCGAGTACAAATCCTTCGATTCTGACAGATGACTCGGGTTCAGCACTCTTCAGTTGAAATCCCATCAATGTTTCGGAAAGGAAGGACTTCATATCATCATTCATACAATGTGATTTGCCATCCGACTGCTTACTTTGGGAAGACATCTTTTGTTGCATCCGCATAGACTCGATAAGTTTGTTAGATGTAGCACACCAAAAGAGACTTGAGGAGGGTACGAGGCAGCCTTGCGGATACTTTTGTGTCTTCACTATTATCGGTTCCAGCGACCAGGGCACGGGTAAAGGTCGGCTGCCATCATCGGATACCATAACTGCGATTTGATCTGCGAGCGATTTGGGGTCGCCGCATGATGAGGCCGTGGAACTCTGCGTGGACATGTTGCTCAAAAATACTCGTTCGCCAAGATTTAAAATTTTATGTTTTTCACAATTTGTGTACTGTGTGCCAAAACAGTTACAGGATAAATGCCATGATTTAAATCAAAATATAAGGTTATGTGCGTGTTAGGACAATAGTTCAAATATTAGCGCCCCCTGAGCTCTCATACTATTTATATATACATATATGTGAATCCAAATTTTAAAGTCAGGATAAAGGAGACAAAACGTTTGGCATTTCCTATTAGGCTTATTCACTATTGGTTGCAGAGTTCAGTGTAATGAAGTTAACACAATTTTTTTTCCCGGATGCAATCTTGATAGACTTTGCTTAGTTCTGCAGGCTCCAGAGCGGTTCTTCCAAAACGAAGCAGTCTTTTGCGCTCCGGAGATGCCCAATTGCACATTATGTGCTCACATGCGGTCTAAGCTACATAGCCGGCAGGCCGCGATGCCCGCCGATTTTGTGTTGACGCCCTGTTGTCCAGTGAGTAGACTTTGCACAAGACTTATGTCTCTTTTTGGGAGACTCAGCAGCTCGTCGTTTTTCTTAGCCGAGTACTCCTTGAGCATATTTTCTTCTTTAAGGCCTGGAACATTTTCCCACCAAGTCTGGTTTTTATATTTCTTTCATTCCGTGACCGCCAGCCTGAAATGTGTCTTTCTCAGGCCGCACGTCGGCTCTGGACCAAGGAAGCGAGCTGTTTTCCCCGCCCACATTCCAGAATGCGTGGTGTGCAGGTGCCTACATCAGTGTTTGCCTGTTGTATTTCGCCAGTTTCAGGGTCTTCCTGAATTGCGAGCAGCACTTGCCCACTAGTTGCCTAGGTTCCATCGAAGAACTGTTTGCATCATTGGCAGGTTACTAGCGGTACCCTGTTGCGACGCGCGCCAGCTCAGCACAACAGACCCTCGACGAGGGGCGAAGTCCACGCTGATTGGCTAGCAGCAAGTTCAGGTATATCTTTGCACACTAGCTCAAGCGATAGCACACAGTGATTAGTACATTTTTGTATCTATTACATGCATCTTTCGATTTAATCATTGTAGTATCATTGTAGTAATCGACCTACTGCTGTGCCGAGCTAGCGCACGTCGCAACAGAATACCGCTAGCAATCTGGTAAGATTGTTTGTGTGTGAAATATTTACTAACATTCTAGTTCATAAAACAATAAAATATTAAATGTGTAGTTTATCACGATCAAGTGATGACAATAAATTAAGAGTCATAAATGTAAACTGTAAACAAATGCTAAAGTAGAAGTCAAATCGATGATTAACATAAAATATGTGAGTGTTATTGGCTTAAGATTTACCACGTACTTTCAACATTCAAAACAAAAGTTCTGTCTATGTGCGAAAACACTCTGTATAAATTTTATTGATTTGCTTTTATAAACAAATACTATGTAACTAATACGACTATTTATCCATCGAAGGTTAAATCACTTACTTCTATTTATTGTTTTCATACATTAATTGCTGCCTATTACTGCATTTGCATAGGCATTTTCATGTAGCGGTACCCATTCCACAGCTATTCTAAGATTTATGAATTGCTATTAGCCATAGTATAACATCCATTTTAACATAGGCATGATTTATAATTAATTCTGGCATTCGACATTCGTCGCGAGTAAGTAGTAACACGTTCTATTTACCAATGAGCAGCATGGCCGCTTCTGTGCAGCATCCTTCAGAAGTTGTAGCACGCGTCCGTTCTGCTTTTCAGCAAGGGCTTTCAAGAAAGCTGCAATTTCGCGAAGGCCAGCTTCGTGCTCTCACTCGTCTTCTTGCAGAAAACGAACAGCGCTTGCAGGACTCTGTCGCTGCAGATTTGCGCCGACCACCTTTCGAGACTATCATAACTGAACTGAATACTCTCCGGAATGAAGCACATCTCGTGATGAATAATATGTGGGACTGGAATAAACCGGACGCGCCTTCAAAAAGTTGCTCAAATCTATTGGATACAGTAAAAGTAAGGAAAGACCCTTATGGCGTGGTCCTCATCATGGGTGCTTGGAACTATCCCGTATTACTACTGCTTCGACCCTTTATCGGAGCCATCGCCGCTGGCAATTGCGTCATCTTAAAACCAAGCGATGTTGCTCATTGGACAGGAAAACTGATCGCAGAATTGATACCCCAGTATTTAGACTCTGAATGTTACCAGGTATTCATTGGAGGTGCTCCTGATACCACTCTTCTGTTGAAAGAAAAGTTTGACTATATATTCTATACTGGTTCTGTTTCCATCGGCAAAATTGTGCGACAAGCAGCAAATGCGCATTTGACGCCTGTGACTCTTGAAATGGGTGGGAAAAATCCCACCTATGTCGACGATAACATTGATTTTGAGGTTGCAACTAAACGTATCGTTTGGGGTAAAATCCTTAATGCTGGCCAGACATGCATCGCACCTGATTATATTCTCTGTACGAAGTCCGTAGAAGAAAAACTTATACCTGCTTGCAAACGAGCTGTAACGGCACTTCTTGGACCAGATCCTCACACATCTCCATACTTTGCGAGAATCGTCAATGACTTGCGATACGAACGTCTGGTATATCTTATGACCAATGGAAAGATTGCAGTTGGTGGGCATTGTGACCCCTACGATCGATTTATTGAACCCACTGTCATAACAAATGTTACTCCGGATGATCCCATCATGCAAGAAGAAATTTTTGGACCATTGCTGCCCATCCTCAACGTTTCCAATGCGGAGGAAGCTATTGATTTCATTCTAAAGCGGGAGAAACCACTAGCGTTGTACGTCTTCTCCAATTCGAAAATCACCGCCGAGAAGTTTATGCAAGGAACGTCCAGTGGCAGCGTTTGCGTAAACGACGTCGTCCTGCAATTTGTAACGCACAACACGCCCTTCGGCGGTGTGGGACTAAGTGGGATGGGTGCCTACGGTGGTAAATATACCTTCGAAACCTTTTCGCATAAGAAGACTTGCTTAGTTAAGGACCTGGGGGTAGTGAGTGAAGCTTTGGGATCAATTAGGTACCCACCATTTACGGAATGTAAAGTGAGAGTCTTGGATGTGATGCTTAAACAGAGAAGTTATCCGACTTTGGGATGGATGAAGAACTATTTGATCTTTTTTTTAGGCGTCGCTGTTGCCGCTGCTTATTATTATTATTCGAAGTAGATACCTAGTTATATAAATATGTGTTTGATGGAAGAAAGTAGTTTGTAATAATAAATGATATAAGTAATAATTATTTATTGTTTGGGAGAAAGGAGTGCGTGGCGCAATGAAAAGCGCACCTGCGTTTAGGACCCTGCGAATTTCTGAAAGCGGGTTTGCATGCAACCTATCCCTGCAATATGCAAAAACTGCAATGAAAACCAACGAGATCCGGTCAGGCGGAGAGAAAGTTGGTAGGCCTAGGTCCTACTGAGAGCTATTGCGTCCGTTAATCACGTGTAGGAAAAGTTGCCTACATTAAACATTACTCTGTATGAGTGCATCGATTTTTGCAGGCTGTGAAGCTCTCGTGACAAGTAATTTCAAAGCTCAAAGGTCACGATTAGAAATAATTGAGAGTCTACTGGATATGGTCCCACTTCTAATGTGCGTTATGTCGTTATCAAGAATCACTCAGTCGGTTGATACGATATGTCATTTCGCAGGCGAGGCGCGATTAAGCTAGCGATTCGTGACAGTCGCATTGTGAGAGGCGGTTGACAGGCTGCACACAGAAAATTGATACCCCACGACGTCGATCGAGCATCGTTGTTTCATTTTGTCATTCCACGCTTAAAAGTGAGTATTTCTATCATCTCGCATTTAAATTGTTCGGTTTTGTTACTTATTTGCATGAGTAGGTTTAAATTCAAGGGTAATACAGTTGTAGTTGTGCAGTCAATTGATGATTTTAGTTGTATTTTAATATTTGGGGGTGGAATAGGTGTAAAAATAATAATCAGTTTTATATTTTTCTGAAGAGGGATTGCAGATTAATGTCTTGCTACAAGGGTGGACTATAAATAACATTAATACCTATCATTATTTGAATTCTAATGCATGCAACAAGTTAACAAAGTCAGCAATTTTATTTGGAATTCTTGTTGATGAATTTAAGTACTTTTTGAATATTTTCATATACATATTATATTAACGAAATATAAAATATGTGATTTCTTATTGTACTGATAAACTTTGAGTTGATATTAAGTTGAACTTTAACAATCAAAGCGAAAGTTTTACATTCTATGCATTCCAAATTGTGTTATTCCAAGTTCACCTCGAAATTCTATTCTTTTGTTTGAATATTATTATTATAATGGTTAAAGTACAAACTAGAAGTACTATTTCAAACGCAATCGCTATCAAGAAGTGTGATATAAATATAGATAAAGCATGACTTGCACTCGACAACATTTAAATCAGTCAATTCAAAATTGTGATGTGATCTTGATAAATGCAATAAAAATATAAAATCGACGAGTACTGCGTTTGTTATTTTCACGGTAGCAACAAACAAATTACAAACTGAAAGCAGAATTAGAGAAAAAACCAGTACTTATATAATATAATAGCGCTGTTTGTTGTAATAGCAGTTATTTAGTGCACATGCAAGTAATACCATTCCATTTGCAATCAATTCAAGTTCATGCAATATATTTAAAAATAGAATGTAGTTCAATTAAAAATTAAATTAAATAATTATAAGTGAATTGATGTTTGTTTTGTTAAACTTCCTGATTGCTTGTGAATTCGAATTTAATCTGTAGCTGTGTGCAGTTTTGTAACAATCAAGCGCCGATGATGACTATAAAATCAGTTTTATAGAAAAAGTTACATTTCTGTTTAAAACAATCAAATATTCTGAGCAATTGCGCCAAAACTAAGAAGTTGCTGTAAGACCATGAAGCTGAAAGTTTACATGCCCAGTAATTATGTTAAAACGAGGTGGAATAGCAAGTATAACATGATAATGCAGGTAGTGGCTATGAAATAAACAATTCAACTCTTCTGGGAAAAGATTGCGAGTTTTGACAAATTTCAATTAAATGATTGGGAATTGATCAAAAAAGAAAACTCTGTTCTGGGTTCTTTTTGCAGCGTTTGAACGCTTTTAAGCAGAGAGAAGTCTGCAACGTAACCGATGGTTGTGCTCGTTTTTAATGTGCTAATAGACAAAATTGAGACGCAAATGATGAAGTTTGATCAGTTTGAAACAAAAAAGATCTTGTCTATTCTTTACTAACACCTGACCGGAATTTGTTTTGTCGTAAAGCGAAAGTCTTTAAATTTAAGTGCAGAATAGTATTGACAAATATTTGTCATAGTGAAAAAAGAAACGAAAGCTCCATATACTCAATAGCAGGATTGTAGTAAAGTACAGCTGTTATTTTACCAAGCGAAGCTATTCGCATATCAAAGAAATTATTTAAGCAAAATAAAACGACTTGCAATGTGCAATCTTAACCAAATATAATTTTACTACAAATAATAGCAAAAAACAACAAAAGAAGCAACAATCAGCATTTCATATCATATCACCCCCTATGATCGCCTATCATTATCGCCTCGTTGCTGTGTGATATTCACAGCAAATTGTATATTCAGAACAAAAAAGGGTAGCATTGGAATACTTTTTGCTACTTTAATGTACATTCAAAATAAAAGTCAGTAATCAAGCAATCGTTGGCTGAATTCGATTTTCAATTCTTCTATTTTAATATTCATTAAATCGGTGCATATAGATAGTAGCTTTGTTTTGCTTTTGTTATAGTTGAATTGCGATTTCCAGCTTGAATATATAAATTTCAATAAGGTAGTGGTGATTCAGCATTTATTAATAATTCTACTGTATTCAGAATTGAAATTAATTATTATAACCAAATTTCTGTAGCTAAAAAAGATCAACATGATTTATAATTTTTAATTTGTACATTTAAATCTTATATTAAATAGAAATTATTCAATTCTGTCATATTGCTGTCAAGTGTAAATTCTAACTGCGCATGACAACTAGTTCGCGCCAAGGAACGAACTACCCCGAAAGATCGGATCATACTCTTTTAGCCTTTATAGACATAGGTATATAAATCAGATATATAGAATATTATTGTTTTGAAGGTACTCACTGATTTTATACACAACAAATTGAAAATCAATTAAGAAAAATTAAACTACGTAGCATTTTCAAATTTAATAAATTAATCCTGCACGATTTTTAAATTGCAGCAATTGCATTAATTACAGAAATCTGCACACATGTCATTCTAACGGCCAACTTTCATTTTGTCATGTCATTTCATTAAACAACTTTGTTTATATTTCTAAAATGCCGAATATCACAGCACGCACTGTACTTAAAACCGCCACTCGTTTCAGATTCAAGAAGATGAGTGCATCCATCGTTGTGAGCAAAGTACGTGCCGCTTTCGATGGCGGTCGAACTAGATGCCTCGAGTACCGAGCACAGCAGCTAAAAGCACTTCTTCGCATGTACAACGAGAACAAGCAGGCGATGATGGACGCCCTCGCACACGACCTTCGCAAAGGCAAAATGGAGGCTTGCCTTACCGAAATCGACTTCCTTATCAACGATGTGAAGTACACTCTCGATCATCTATTCGATTGGGCGAAACCCGAAACGCCATCCAAGGGCATCGTCAATTTGCTTGATACCGTTAAAGTAGTACATGATCCTTACGGCGTTGTGCTTATCATGGGTGCATGGAACTACCCGTTGCAATTAACACTCTTGCCTTTCCATGGCGCACTTGCGGCCGGAAACTGCGTTATCCTCAAGCCATCCGAGGTAGCCACAGCTTGCGCCCGACTTGTTGCGGATTTGCTTCCCAGATACCTAGACAAGGACTGCTATAAGGTGTATTTGGGTGGTGTACTTGAAACCACTGAGCTATTGAAGGAGCGCTTCGATTACATCTTCTACACTGGATCCACAAACGTTGGGAAAATTGTTCACTTGGCCGCCAACAAGCATCTGACGCCGGTCACTTTGGAACTAGGAGGAAAGAGTCCGGTTTATCTAGACGACCTTTCCGATATCCAAGTGGCCGCAACGAGGATCATGTGGGGCAAACTGCTTAATGCTGGACAGACTTGCGTCGCCCCGGACTACATTCTATGCAGCCAGAAAACGCAAGAGAAGTTTGTTGCCGCAGCTACGAAGGTCATTAAGAAGTTCTATGGGGATAATGTAAAGGCCTCGCCGGATCTTTGTCGTATTATTAATGGGAACCACTTCAAGCGTATATCAGCGCTTTTAAAAGACGCCGACGTCGCTGTGGGGGGTCAAACTGACCCGACCGATCGTTTCATTGAGCCCACAATCGTAGTCAATGTGAAACCTGACGATCCCATAATGCAGGAAGAAATTTTCGGACCAGTCTTGCCTATCATCAACGTGGACAGTCCCGAGGAAGCTGTGAAATTCATTGCAGCGAGGGAGAAGCCATTGGCTTTCTACATCTTTTCCGATAATGAGTCCACGATTAAAATGATGGTGCGCAATGTGACTGCTGGTGGCATCTGTGTGAACGACACTATTGCTCATATTTGCGTCGACACTTTGCCTTTCGGTGGCGTGGGTAACAGCGGGATGGGTAACTACCATGGTAAAGCCACGTTCGATACGTTTACCCATCAGAAAAGCGTTCTTATCAAAAACCTCGGTTTTATTGGCGAGAAGATGACGGAAAAGCGCTATCCGCCATACTCCGACGCGAATCTTCGCTTCCTTAGCACTGCACTTGAGTATCGCAAGTCGATTTCATTCAAGTGCGTGCCTTTCCTTGTTACCTACGCACTTGGCATGGCAACGGTTTACCTGGGTTATATTTTGTTGGGACGTAGGAACGAATAATCTACCATTACGTAATATAACTCCAGTTGATAGTTAATGCTGAGCTATTGCCTGATGAATTAATCGTTGATTTATAATGAAAGCATATTTAAATCGGTTGTGAATTGCTTTGCACCGGATACATATTTTCTTACTGTTGTTACCGTTATTACCTTGTGTTCAAGTTGTAAACTTAATAAAAGTTAATTGAATTTATTTATTGTTTTCTATTTTTAACGAATTTAATAATATCTTACTAGTATGTTACCCACCCGGCATTGCCGGGGTTTGTTATGATGTAAGAAGAAAGTCTTCAAGAGGCTCATTTTCAGATCAAACTGTTTCTCCGGGGGAAGCGGGCAGCAAGCAAAAGGTGAGGTGGAATGCGTATTGCCGCGTATGTTTTAAGTAAAAGAGAGTAATACAAGGTTGGATTTTGATGACTATGGCCTGATTAAATGGCAGAAAAATTTGCAAACTACATTATTAAGCGATAAATAATATACGCCGCCCGTATCGTGTCCGAATTTGCGATTTTAGGCTTCAACTCGATATGTAAGATGCTAAAGTTAAAGTACGTTTTTCTAAATTAGTTTTCAAATATTTCTGGATGCATAGTTTTAGCAGCTATAAAATTGCGCATAAAAAAATCTCAATTTGTGTGATCATAATCAGTCAC
>JARJDU010044176.1:0-11592 GCA_030264695.1 Lissagria laeviuscula
AATTCTTTCATGCAATCTGAAATCTTGTAAACTTGACAGATTGAAAATGAAATGACTTTACCTTTAACCGAATCATGACTAAAAGAATATTTATTATAACAATTGTGCTAAGGAAATTGAATGGCAGCAGACTGTGATATGCATATATTTATATTAGCCACCGGAAGAACAAACAGAGTAAATTGCTGGCGTTCGAGCTTCGAGCATATATTGAGCAGCAGCTGTATCGACATGGATTGCGACGTTGTCGAAAGGATATGCGGAAAGGACACGCTTCGGATAGAACAATCCCGTTCGCGTCGCGCGTTTTGCTTTGCCACTCTTGTTCTTGATTACTTACTTGTGTTCTCTGCCAGTGGCCTGAATGCAAAACTCACGTGGCCAGAATCGTAAATGACGGCTACGGCAGAACAACAAGCGTTCATTTACTTACTATTCCTGCTTGTGGAATAATATTTAGGTTTGTTTGCATTTATTTTCTGTTTTGACCATTTATATAAAATGTTCAACTTTACGAGACTTATATACAAATTGATACTGTTAGTAGTTACTATGCAGAGTAAGTGCACTAATATAAAATTTAATAAAACGTTGATTGCTTGAAAGGTATTTTTAATTAGATACGATCAAAGGATGGAATTCTATAGAAAATATATTCCGTCTAGGGTTATTAAAATAATTCTTTTCTATATGAATTAAAACAGCATTAACCTAATGAAATAAAACTCGTGAACATAGTCCATAAAAGCTTGGAAAATAATATATATTTATGAATACATTTTCGCTTAGAACAAGTTTGTTCTAAATGAGTAATAATTTTAAATTATATATAATTTATACTCAAAACAATAATAATTAGTCCGTAACTTTTTTGAAATCACACGAGTTTCATTCCTAAATGAAAACTCATGACTCGAATTATTATACATTTTAATTACAAAATAACATAAATTTATACAAATTTCACAAAATCCAGTTTAATTTCTCATCTCGTCTAATTTAATCTAAGAACGTGTAATCCTCCAGTCAGCTTTCAAAAACATCCCGTCATAATTCCATTATGATCCTGGCAGTGATTAATGCAAATAATCCAATAAATCCAATCTGCTTTCTCCGCTTTGGCATCTTCCAATTTTGGTAACACAACCTTGCAACTAATAGGTGAATCGATGGCGTCTAATTTTGCGTGCTTTGCTAGTACTGACCTCTTTTGTAATAGGTCGTCTTTTGACTGACGTCTAATCAATCAGACGTTGAGCTACTTTCCTCTTCTGATATTGTTGATATTTATTAATAATTAAAATTGAAAGTGTAAACAAGACTATCAATCATCATTTGCCCGGCGACTTCACTACAAATACCTATCTAATGCTTTCGAATGTCATAATGCCTTGCAATGCGCCTCGTCATTATAATTTAATTAACTCAAGTTAGAAGGAAATTTTCAATTTGTAAACGAATTAGTCGTTTATTGATTATTTGTTTTATTATTAGGTAAATTGTTATTTGTATTTAGTAATTAAACATGAAATTGAAATTTATTGGATTAGTAGTTAATTAAAACTAGAAATATAGGAAAAACTAAACATTCTCCTAAACTTCCGGAATTAATTCTAAAACGAGACAATTATTGGTAAATCCGGAAATGTATCTTCAGTGATTCCTAAAAATGACAAACATTTGTATTCCCAAAATAGAAAAAGGTATGTAAGCTTGAGTTGTGATGCAATATAAATTTGCAATTGACAAATAAAAATTATAAATCTCGAATGCAAGCCTCGCACATCCGATACATATTCGAAGATGATTTATTGCTCGTTCCAATTTTTTCGTCGTTCCATGTTGTTAGTCTTGATTTGTTTTGTTTTCATGCGTTTTTTCTGAATGCAAATCACTCGTTTTTGCATTGTAAAGCAAAGTAACGTTCTCATGTTTCAACAAATTATGGAAATAGGCGAAACGTTTAGAAAAGTGAGCAGGTGCGATAACATTGGAATTTTCTGATAGAGGAAAGTGATAGCTCGGATGGTGTTGAGCAGGTTATCCGGAATTCGTTTAGTTGCCGTTTATTATGCAATCGGATATTGTTTTTCACAACGAGCGTTATGTCACTTTGTGATTATTTATTTCGATGGACGCCTGCAAGCTTTTTTGTTAGGGTAGCTGTCACACGTTTGAGCGTTGATGTTTTAAATTGGATTTTCGCCGAATTGTAATTGATGCTTTTCTAGTACCATTATCCATCGGATTTAATTCATGGAAATGGAAATACTTTGATTTATTGAATAGATTAGCAGCTTTGACTTAGTTCGTTATTATTTAATCTTTTTTAATTACATTTATTTTATTTCGAACCTTGCTGTTTAAATAAAGCTCAAAGAAATATATTTTAAAAACATATGCAGATTTAGGATACGGTTTGACATCTTGAAAGATGTTTTTCAACACAGTGGAGGGCGCGTAAAAGCGGTGATTAGCGTGTTTTTGATGGCGATTTCTTCCCCTATCTTGCGAAGACCTTGGCTTGGCTGCGTGCCAGCAATTACACTCCTACACTTTCATCCTGGTCTAGTACGTTCCAGGTTCTGATTCCCTTATGGCTTTGGATCTTTTATCAACCACTGACGACAAACCATTGTCAGGAGTATCGATCCCAGCACACGTTCCATTTAGTGACCGTGGCTATTAGGTGGACGAACACAATGGTCATCTGAAAGTTTCGAACCGAACTAAACCAAACGAATAAATGGACGAGGGTATAGAATGTGCATTCAGGGAGTAAAGGAGCATTTGGACAAATCCTATTAAAAAGTTTAAGGGTATTAATACGGGATTACGAGGTGTAGTCTGTTCCGATTGATGAAAATCCATTTTTGGGCTTTTTGATAATAAAAAGAGAGCACGGTAAATTGAAAATGAAATTTTAATGCTTGCGCGTTATTTGTTATGTCACGCTTCAGCCATTGTTATGAAACGATTGTAAATTTCTGTTTTAAATTGCTAACAAAAAATAATGGGTAGAAATGAGTAGCAAACTATTAAATTTTTATATTAAAATAACTACGTTCAGGAATAGAATTTAACGCTATTATAGTTCATTCCTTTGTGCGAAAGTGAGCTTGGAATTGCGATTCTTATTCTTCTTGCAACGGGTGCAAAAATTGAATGCGTTTATTGAAATTCCTTTCAATAACGAGCCATTATTGAAAAGTACACCTAGATGAAAGTCACGTAAGAAATTTACAACCTTAAGAATGAGGAATTCTTATCTTTGAATGCGTTTTCTTTGTTTTTTGTATATTTCAACATGGATTCAATTTGACTAATAATAATTATAGCAGAAAAATAAAAATAAACGTTTGTTCCTGGACTATATTTCCAATTGAAAAATCACGAATAAAAAAATCTCTGCTTTACTATAACCTGATCCGTAATAATCCATTACAAGGAAAATCTCGTTGAGAAAATTCAAAGCGCTTTGTTCACAAGAAATGAATAGAGAGCATTTCGGCCCTTGGCTAAAATCATCGAATAAGCTTCCATTTACTTCTTTGCAAGCACTCGCCAGGACCAATTCCGCAGCCACCGTTTCTAATCCTTTCCTTCCCGGTCTTCTCCTCTTCTTTCCTTCTTTCATTTTCCTGTTATACTTGTAACTTGCCATATATAACGCATTTGTAATAGTAACATGCATGCGGCGCAATATGCTTTTCCATTCGATTTCAATATCAATGACTCTATTATGCAATCTTCCGTTCGATGCAAACTTTTTCTTGGTTTCCTAGTAGAAGGTAGAACTTCTATTCTATTGAAGTACGAAGGACATGCCACGTCATTCCTTTGGCGTTTGACGTGTCGCCGTTGTGAATAAAATATGGACATAGTATGTCGTTTTCTTTTGTGAATTTAACTCGATAAACAGGTCGAGTGTAAAGATAAAAAGATCTCCATCATTAGAATCCACTTGAATCAAATTAAAAATTAAATATTTATTTCTGGATTTCATTGAAATAGTAAAATCCAGTATTAAAATGTCCTACTTGTTTCAGGTTTATCTTGTGGGACATATGCCTCCAGGGTCTGACGAAAGACAAAGAGGAGGAAACCATCATGCACATTACGCCTACACAGACCATCATAACAAACGATATCTGAAACTAGTTCGCAAATATGCGGACATCATTGTCGGTCAGTTCTTCGGACATCTGCATTCGGACTCCTTCCGTGTTATCTACAATGACAACGGTAAGCAATAACCCCAACCACTGTCCCATTGTTTGGTTGCTTGTAGCACTTCTACTAAAGCAACCCTTGGTAAGTCCATCGCCGTTTGTGCAAACATATTAATAGGTCTACTATACTAAGAGTGTACTAACAACGTGCAATAAGACTTGGCATACTTGAGTCTGCTGGATTCTTGCCACAGCCAGTGATGTCTTCGTCCGTTCTCGATGGACCTCGCTTCTACATAATTGTCCGGTTATCGAATAAACTATGTTGGGACGCTAACATTTGTGTTCGCCGAGTTTAAGTATCAATTAAGTACACCGTCTGGCGCGACAAGAGCCGGAATTAACCGGAAGAGTTCCAAGACCTCTTCACGCTCTCAAACCTTCGTTCTCTGTGTATACCATAGATACATAGAGCCAAGTGAAGTTGGTTGGGCATGTGCGCTGGTGTGAACTAACTGTATTAGCTTACAAAGTCACTAACTACATTTATGTAATACTTAAACATATCCTCTTTAGCCTTTGCCTAAACTTTGTGGCTATACTACTCAATTGCCATATTTTCGATGGCAGAAGCTTGTTTAATGAAGATGTTTTGGCTTACATAGTTAGTTGTTCTTAAATCTTAATGAATTCAAAAGAATGTTGGTGCAGATATAACTATTCTTTCTGCCAAACTAGAAAATCTTCAATTCGACTAGAATAATTGGTTTGCTTTACAAATGGAGAAGATTACACCCATGATTCGAATGTAACTCCAAGCAGTGTAATTTATTCTGCGACCACAGCACCAGCGCATTTCTTGCGTAACATTGATTAAATCGCGATTTAAACCTTGTTCGCATTCATTTCAAGACAATCTCTAAAACAACCAAAAATTGTCCCAAAATTAAGATCGTTTTGTCCGTGCAATTATTATTGAAAGCATAATTTCTCACTACTTGCTATGGCATTGTTCATACCGCTCTCTCTTTTCCCTCTCTCCACACTCACATTCATAATGTCATTAAATCGTGAAAATATGTTTTTCCTTAGAGCCGCATACCCTCAAAGCCTTTGTCCGTCTATCTTGGAGTCGATTCCTTCTTCTTTCACTACTCTTTCCGCCTTAACGAGGTTATTAAGCGCCGCCGAAAGTTGTGGCGCGCCAATTTGCGGATTAGGATTGCGTCTGGGGGAAGAATGGTAGAACCAAAGTGAATCCGCAAGCAATTACATTGAACCATTGCCGCCCATTATTTCAGTCCACTTTTAAATTAGCCACCGCGCGTCGGAATCGCCACACATTTTTCATCGGACGAGGGGTTGGCTGCCGCATTTTTTCCCACGTGCCTGTCGTCTCTTTGCAGCAATTTCCTTTTATTTTCCGAGAGCTGCGGAGAATAGGCTTTACCTACTAAGACTTTGGAATTACGCGCGAACATCACTTAAGCTACTAAAAATGTGGGAGACTGGAGGAGAGAACTGGGAAAATGTAAAATTTTAATTTTCACACAGATCAACGTCATGTCATTCCTGGCTTGTTCGTACTTACACCTCAAGGGATGATGAATGTAATGCATGTCTGCAGGATGAATAACAATGGGGAAATGCGTGAAAGGTTAAAACACAACAATTTTTTTGAGTGGTGGAATTTCTTTTATTCTTTTAACATGAATATCTATTAAGCGTAAATATAAAATAGGGATGAGATGATACAACACATATTGATATTTCCTCTGAAACATATCGAATCTTTTCCATTTTTTCCATATCGAAAGGAAGGTTTTTTCTACTCCTATGTCATTGGTCCTATAGTTGGTGGAAGGTTTTAACTCTTAGAATGACCCTAGGCCGGACGGATCAACTTTTTATGCTACATAAATACATATCCAGCTATATATATGCGACTTTCGGAAGGAATATATTGCCCAGTTCCAGCTCCAGCTCTAGCTCATATATCAAAAGCACGAAATGTAAACTTATAAAATGTTTGTTCAAATATTTTACGTTCTATATTTTTCTTTGCCCTCTGCAGATTGCAAGAGAGTATGTATATGAATGTGTGTTTGTTGGAAAATGGCGTGGAACAGGCCGAGAAGGTAATTTCTTCGGCAGAGTCATTCATATTTTGCTTCTGTGTGTTTCATATTCTTGAAGGACGACCAGTTTCCTGGGCGATGCTTGCGCCTGCCGTGACGCCACGACGAACTTCAGACGGCGCCAATAATCCCGGTCTGAGACTATATAAATTTGACAAGGACACCGGACAGGTAAGCGTCTACCGAAGGCCAATTCAGTTTGCATAACTTGCAGACCAGATTTACAAGCATTTACATGTATTACTATGAGGCGAGTCCTTAAAGTAAAACTAGGTAGCGTAACAAGAGCGGTACATGACCTTTTTATTACATGACGCAACTAAGAATTTTTTTTACTCTAAACTATAATCGATTATGATATTCTGTTACATTGAACATTACAAGAACTTAGTAATTAAATGTTGTTGGCAACTATGAACTATTTTAAAATTGGAGAATTTAATATTTCGGAATCGCTTACATCGACGAACGGTTATAGTGCTTATTCGAAATTCATTAGGGAATAAGTAATACGCAGACGTGCCCGAATGATGCATTGAAAGTTTGAAGCCGCCGCTGATATATCAATTACACGACAGCGCAATTTAATTACACACTCGCTCGTCTTCATTCGTTAATTTAATAATACAGCCGCATGGGCAAAATATCATCCCTGCTGGCGGAATTTCAATTATTTCAGAGTTCAGGGTATGATTTTACAAATCCAATAATAACTGTTATGACTTGGCCTTCTAACTAATTTCATACAACTCATAGAAATTATAACAAATAATATATGTTACGTCTAAAACATTAACACCTCTTTTTGGATGATACTTACACTTGCGAGCAAAGAAACTTTAAATCAGTTGCTATGCAAAACGCTGAACAGTTTTGCTTGATTTGGAACTTATAAATACATCGTACGCGTTGATTCATCATTATCAGTGGTGCAATAGCGCTCAGTGGGGCTTAGGCCTTTCAACGTTCTCTCCTCTTGACAGGATCTTATTGGTTTTCATTGCAGTTTTTGCATGACTATGAAAATACTGTAGACAGAAAAACTGCTCGAACACTGTTGCAAAGAACGCTTTAAGGCAAACATTTTGATAGGTGGACCATTAGGAAATATAATACAGTACATACCAGAAGTGGTCCTTAATCATGAGAAAATCAATTGAAGTATACGGTGTTATAGATCTCTTTCCGACTTTATACGCTTTATAATTCTTTTAAAGTGATTGGAAGTGACAGAAGAACAAAGATATAGAAATGGCTGCAAATCAAAATCAATTAGCATATTTCGTGCTATCATTAATAATACCTGCCTAGTGTTGTGAAGAATGTTTAACGTTACAAAAATTTGAGGTGGAAGTAGATGTTAAATTTGATGTTAAAGCTGACTGGTTAAAGCATCGTTTGAAACGGGCAGGGCGCAGGTCGAGAATGGAAAGAAAAATCATTCGTCATTTGCAAGATTGGCGCGAGCGCGAGTCTAGCAAATGCATTTCTTTGTCGAGAGCGTTTCTCTCCTTTGGAAGACGTAACGTGGAGCGTGGTAAGACGGGCAAAACGTCCGTGAATTGTTCAATTTATCATGAACGAGGTTGCTCCGAGTGGTGTATGTACGATGGGTTGAGGGTTGGGGGCATGACCGACCGAATGAAAATGAGTTCTCTTCCGGTCTTCGGTACTACGAACTGTATGGAATACGTGAACATAAAGAATCTGCGAAATTTTTGGATTTCAATGTACACCCACTTAGGCTACCAAAATTTGTGGCTTTTGTGTTTTTCTTGCCATCAATCTTGCCTAATTTAATTGCACTCTAGAATAAATTACCTCATTAATACGTTATAATGATCATAACTTCGTTTTATCAACGCCGCAACCACTTCCCATTAACTTTAACAGTCGCCTCGTCAACAACAAATAATCATCAATTCTAAATCAAGGGGTGATTGAACACAAAATTAGTAATGATTGAGTAACTCATGTGATGTTAATGCTCAGCTAAAAATTGCTTCTTTTATGTTTTAGGTATTGGACTACACGCAATATTATTTGGATCTAGCGAAGGCGAACAAGCATCCAGAGATGACGCCCGAATGGGAGGTCGAGTACAATTTCAGTTCTTACTATGGCCTATCCAACATCAGCCCGCTGTCGCTGCATACACTCGCTGAGAAATTAACACAATCCAGCACTAATGAGAAACCCAGCTTTAATAAGTAAGTATTTTGGTTGCTGTCGAGCCGCTAGTGCCGCCTCCCTCGTCAGATAGAGATTTCAAAATACGCAATTTAATTGCATGCGTTTTCACTCCTCGAATGTTAACACCACATTGTTCTCACCAGCTCACTAACACTTCGCATTAGATATGTTATCAGGAAAATAATTTTGATTACATGATGCCGTCTTGTTAACAAGATTTTCATCAACTTATCTTGATTATTTGTCTTAGAAATAACCTTTTTCGTTATCCCATTTCATTTCCATTTATTTAAATTGTGTTTCAGGTATTACAAGGCCAATAGCGTGAAGATGTACAGCAGCAGTAGCATGTCATCTTGTGATAATTGCGCACATACGCATTATTGTGCTATTACTAAGGTGGATTACGACGAGTATGAGCAATGCGTGAAGACGGCGGCGAGCGCATTGGCGTCTTCTTCTTTGGGCACCAAGAATGCTTTCTATTCTGCCGTCCTGCTCGTCAGTCTGGCTTTTAGCCTACTGCCGAATTTGTCAGCAGATAACCGAGTGTGATAAACTTTAGATATTGTTTTTATGATATATTATTAATATATTATTTACTACATTCTATAAAATAATTCTGAAAATATAAGAAAAGAAAAAAGTTTATAATAGTGCCACGAAGATATAGATGAGAAAATGATATTTAAATGAAAATGCTTAATGTAAATGTTATTTGGGTAATGATAATAAATTGATATTGTTTTTAAACTAATTTGTTATATGCGGGATAAAATATTTAATATTATAACATGTAGTCTGAGTTAACATAAATATTTTCCAACGGGTTTCTAAAATAATTAAAAATAATCTATGTTTGATTTGTTTATTTGATAATTTATTTAATTGAATAAAAAGGAATACGCGTATTTTGTAAAAGAAAAAAAAATTGGAATTGCTGAGAGTATTTGTGACAAAATAAATGAAAATTCGATACTGTAGTGTAATCACTAACTTATAGCAATTGTATAAATGCAGTATTGGTGTAAAATATTTTTATATTTTATAAATATTATCTAAATGTACATATTAACTATAACTATTATTATATACACAGGAGAAAAAAAAGGCAAAAACTGTAAACGATATTATTAAAATTTGTATGATTATAATATTATTAATGCCTAATTAGAAAAAAATTAAGATAATAAAAATGAAATTGAATAATCTCTTCATAAAGAAAAGACATAAATTTAACGGAGATGAATAAATATGTTAAAGCATAGCTTTTTATGTGGGACATTAACTATTTATGAAAAAACAAATCAATGTAAATATGCGCACTGTGGGAAAAAATTTAAAAATAAAATCCTGCCAGGATTTAATGTCTATATAAGTAAATATATAAATAAAGAATGAACAAAGTACTGACTGCTTCCTTAAGAACACGAACATATTTCTACAATTCGAACTTTGGATATCTTTTCCGGAAGCAGTTGACATTCTACAATATTCTTGTGTCTGAAAGCGAGATATATGTCGTTTACCGATTACTTCAGTGTATTTTTATAATTGACTCCAATTTTTGTTAAAAATAATAATAATAAGAAGAAAAAGATATATAGACGTGAAAGTATAAGCAGCATATTCATTGAGAATGAAGATGGTGAAAATGTGAGTGATCTTGATGCATGAATGACCAATGACCAAAACTGTTCGCTAATAAACTGTAATATGTAAAACTACCAATTAATTAATTGTTATTGTATGAATTATCTAAAAACTTTTGTTCACATTTTCAAGCCAAAGAGGGACGATGTATTTTTGAGTTTGTGTCTATTGCTGTTGCAAACATGCAGATATATTGTTTTATTTGTGCTGATTTAAAATATATTGAACGCTAACTCGAGAGTTTGAATACCTTTGATTCATAATTAANTAAGTATTTATTTCCCTTATTAAGTTTCACAAACATCGAGCTTTTTTGAGCTTTAAGTGTAATACGAAAAGAAAACTATATTATAAACTATGTTTTTTCTATTGGCGAAAGACCAAACTATAAATTTTTATTTAAGCTTATAACAGTTTTCTTTATGTATTCTTTGTTGGTAAATTTTCTAGACAGCGAGCTTTTTTGAGCTTAAAGTTTAACTTGAAATGATAACTGTAATCTAATACCTATTGGCGAAAGCCTGAATTATAAAGCTTTTAACCAAGTTGGAAATAGAAATCTGTATTCGCTTTTTTTGAGTTTTTTTGAGCTTTAAACTACAAACAAACAACTAGCCAAAATAATGTCTAAATAACGGTTACTCGAAATCGCAGCTTTATATTAATCTAAAATCTACAATCGGATATCAACCACGTTCTATGTTTACACATACACCAATTTTGCCAAATGATAATTATACTCAAAATAAAAAATTTTACATACCTCAATTTCAACCAATTCACCACACTTTTACCACATACTTAATTATTCATAATTAATCAGTTAATCTGTGCTTTTACTATTAAAGAATTACACTAGTTTAGTTAAGCTGGGCACGGTGCATCACTAACAACTGGCTGTTTTTAATGCAGCTGAAAAACTATATTCTACTAGTTACTCTTCCAGCATGCTTTAAAAACGTTTGAAATACAAATTCAACTACATTGCAAAATAGGCATAAATCCAAGAAAATATGGCCCATAAATGAACTCGATATCCGTCACTAACCTAAACCAATCAGCCAAAATATGAAGTGTTTAGCTTAATTGGTTCGCCTGATATTGCGAAAAATGCTCTAGTACGCTGCAGAGCTAACACTGAAATCACATTTTGCAGCAAATCTCCGAAACTACTAAAGCTATCGAATTGCAATTTACACACGACTTGAAGATCTTTGTGTGAACCAATCAGCCAAAATATGAAGTCTTTAGCTTAACTGGTTCGCCTGATATTGAGAAAAATGCTCTAGTACGCGGCAGAGCTAACACTGAAATCACATTTTGCAGCAAATCTCCGAAACTACTGAAGCTATCGAATTGAAATTTACACACGACTTGAAGATCTTTGTGTGAACCAATCAGCCAAAATATGAAGTCTTTAGCTTAACTGGTTCGCC
>JARJDU010044197.1:0-24089 GCA_030264695.1 Lissagria laeviuscula
CATTGAAGTACCCTCAAAGAGGAAGAAGAAGTCTGATTCAAAATCAGTCACTGTTGAGTCTACAGAAAAAGAAGTGCCTTGCACTAAAGATCCCGAGTTAGGTTTAGATAAAGCGAAAGCAATGAGAAAAAATGTAGACATTGTAAAGCCCTCAGAGAGGAAGAAAAGGTCTGATTCAAAATCAGTAACTGACGAGTCTATAGAAAAGAAAGTGCCTTGCACTAAAGATCCCGAGTCAGGTTTGGATAAAGCGAAAGCAATGAGTAAAGATGTAGACATTGTAAAGCCCTCAGAGAGGAAGAAAAGATCTGATTCAAAATCAGTAACTGACGAGTCTACAGAAAAAGAAGTGCCTACCACTAAAGATCCCGAGTCAGGTTTAGATAAAGCGAAAGCAATGAGTAAAGATGAAGACATTGTAGAGCTCTCAAAGAGGAAGAGGAGGTCTGATTCAAAATCAGCCACTGTCGAATCTACAGAAAAAAATGTTCTCGTTACTATAGATGTCGGGTCAGTCTCAGATAAAGCGAAAACAGAGAGTAAATGTGCAGATATTGTCGAACCATCAAAGAAGAGAGAGACGCCTGATTTGCAATCAACTACTGTTAAGTCTACAGAAAAAGAAGTAGCTCCTACTAAATATTTATCGTCAGGTTCAGAACCATCAAAACGGAAGAAAAAGTCTGATTCAAAATCAGGTACAGTCGAGTCTAGCAAAAAAGAAGTGGTCCAAACTAAAGAACCAGTGTCGGGGGCAGAAAAAACGAAAGCAGAGATAAAAGATGTCGCCATTGTAGAATCCTCAAAGAGGAAGAAGAGATCTGATTCACAATTATCTACTGTCGAGTCTACAAAAGTAGATGTGGCCCCTATTAAAGATCAAAAATCAGGTTTAGAAAAAACGAAGACAAAGAGTAAAGATACAGATATTGGAAAACCTTCAAAGAGGAAGAAGAGGTCTGATTCAAAACTAGCTACTGTGAAGTCGACAGAAACAGATGTGCCTCTTATTAAAGATCTCGGATCAGGTTCAGATAAAACAAAAGCAGAAAGTACTGATGCAGACATTGTAGAATCTTCAAAGAGAAAAAAGAGGTCTGATTCAAAATCAGTTTTTGTCGAGTCTACAGAAAAAAAAGTGCTTCCTACTAAAGATCCTGAGTCAAGTTCAGATAAATCAAAAGTAAAAAGTGAAGATGTAGTAGACATTGTAGAGCCCTCCAAGAAGAAGAAGAGATCGGTTTCTCAATCAACTACTGTTGAATGTACAAAAAAAGAAGTAGTAGAATCTCTTAAAAATCTCAGTTTATGTTCTGAGAGAATGAAAGCAGAGAGTAGGGACTCTGATATTGTAGAACCCCTAAAGGGGGAAAAAATGATTGATTTACAAACAGCTACTGTCAAGTCTACAGGAAAAGAGGTGCCTCTTACTATAGATTCAAAGTCAGAACCATCAAAACGAAAGAAAAGGTCTAATTTAAAATCAATTACTGTCAAGACTACAGAAAAGAAAATGACCTGCTCTAAATATTCAGAGCCAAGTTCACAAAAAACAAAAGCAGACAGTAAAGTCGCAGATGTTCCACAACCTTCGAAGAGAAAGAAAAGGTCGGATTCACAATCAACTACTGTCAAGTCTACAGTAAAAGCGATTACTCACACTAAAAATCTTGGTTCGGAAAAATCGAAAGCAGGGAGTAAAGATGCAGAAATTTTAGAACCATTGAAGAGAAAGAAGAGATCTAATTCAAATACAGCTAATATCGAGTCTACAGAAAAAGAAGTGCTTCCTACTAAAGATCCTGGTTTATGTTCAGAAGAAAAGAAGTCTCAGGGTTTATTACCACTGAAGAGTAAGTCCAATGTAAGGTCTACTACTTTTCCTTCCTCTTGGGAAAAGGCTCTAAAAAGAAGGCTTCTTCCAAAAATCCCCCGTTCGGGTTCAAAAAGATCGAAACGGAAGAAGTTTGTTGTATCATCAACTGTTCTCAAGTGCACACTTGATGTTGGAAAGATTCCAGGCATGACCATAGTCGAATCTTCAATTGATTGTGGATCTACCGCAGAAAACATGATAGATTCCATACGTGTACCCATCACAGCGAAACAGATGGTTATACCTGGTGCAATCAATCAAGTCAGTTTACCAAGCAGACTTGCTAAGAAACTCGACTTTCCAAAGGAATTGACATTTAAAGGTGCCAGCCGCCCAAATATCGTCTTCGACAGAGAAAAAACAGTATTAGATGTTTCGAAACGTGTTATTGAAAAGCAACTGGCAGCCAAAACGGCGATACCTAAAAAGAACGTTTGCCTGAGTTTCAATTCGGTTCTGACACTATGTTCTGAATATTCATCTATCGAAAAGATGACAGTCATATTTCAGAATATCTTTCCATACTTAAACATTCACGATGTCTTACGGGCAGGTCAAGTATCAAAATTGTGGAGGGATGTATCACGTTCCCCAGCATTTACGCGTGAAATCAGTTTAGCAAATGTCGTTGTATATGATTTTGCAACAATGATGAAATTCATAAAAAGCGAGGGTACAATCAAGCTAGATCTTCGAAATATGTTATTTCCACCCAACCTGCAACCTACTCGCCATTGGAGAAAGTTTGCCAGCATTTTCAAAGAAGTCGACTGCTTGCGCAACATAATTTTTTGTCAATGCCCATCAGCAGTGGTGGAAGATGTCATCTTTAATAATAATTATATTGAAGTGGTGATTGCTACAAATTTAAATAGCGGAGTATTTTATTTGGCACGACTGACAAAACATGCCAATCTGGTGACGCTTAAACTCAGATCAATAGACAATTTGATATTTGAGCCTAGCTTTGCGCCATTAGTGACACTATCTAAGTTAAGACATCTACAGCTAACGACAGTGAAAGATCTCCATAAGTATAACCTTCAGGTTATTGGCGAACTTGTTGATCTTGAAGTATTATCTCTTGGCAATTGTGTTAACATGCCATCGAATTTTGCAACCGATGTCATCGCAAAATTACAGAAATTGCAAAAGCTTCGACTCGAGAATTATATAGATTCTGATTTGGTTCTGATACTATCTACAATTAATCAGATGACTAATTTAAAAATGTTGGAACTTGTTCATTTCCAGTTAAAGCTTGAATTACTTAAGCCGATAAGTTGCTTGAAGAATTTAGCACAACTTTTAGTTATACCAATCTACAAAAACATGTATGAACATTTAGCCGGTTACTTGTTACAAGGTATTATGCCGTTGAAAGATACCTTGCAGCTTTTGGTATGGGGAGTACCGAAAAACATGCTACAAAAATTAGATCTTTATTGCACAAGATACTTACCAGAAGGAATGCCTGAGTCTCATGATAGTGAGAAGATGTCGCTTATTACATCCGGGGTGTTATATGAATTACCTCTTGGCGATGATGATGACCATAAAGGCAGAGTTCAATTTGTGAGTTTGAGTAGTATGCAAAATTTGCTTCGTTTGTATCTTCCTTCTACAAGGGTAGATCTTTTGAGACTTGATGCTGTCACACCTCCATGGCAAGCACCGGCCAAATATATGTAGAATGTTTAGGTAACTGTTAAGATTGCCGTTAAGGAAATATGAAAGATTGTAATATTTATTGTTGAAGTTCTAATCGTTACGAATAGTTTTAGTATTGTTACGCAATTTATTATTCTATGTAAATATTTCGGCTTGATGATGCCAATTTTCAAGAATTTTGGAAATAAAACAGTTATAATAAATAAATTAATTTTAATATTTGTAGATTATTATATTAATATGGTTTGTAGTAAAGATATTAACTGTTTAGGAAACTTGTAACACAATCAGTAACTGTTTTTTTGAATTTTAATTTTACAGCAATTTATAAGGGCTGCTGAGTATTTCTATTGCTTTCTGAACAATGGTATATTTTGTCAATTTTAATTTGCTTTTAAAAGCAATGTCATTGTCTAATTTCCAATTTAAATAAGCATTTTCGATTCAATTTTGGGCAACTTGAATATTTAATGTAAAAACTATAACTGCAAATTATAGATAAATAAGTAAGCTATGTGTTGACATAAAAAAAAATGTTGTAATTACTTAAGTTTAGACAAATTAAAGGCTTTCACTCTCACGCCGAAATATCTACGACCTTAAATTTTTGATAAGATCTTGATAAATAAATGAATTTAGTCAATCGATATTTAACTCTTTCAGGTTTTAATTTTGTCCATAACAATAATATAGTCTTAAATCCCTATATTAATCCATCTAAACAATATATATATATATATATTGTGTTTTATACCAGGTCGCGCCACCGTACAGGACTTAGGTGGGGAGATGGTGCGGATAGGTGCGGTAGAGCACACGTTATTCTCCATTGGATCATAGTTGCAAGTCATTAAAAAACGTAGGCAACCATTACAGGACATTATAGGTGGCTGTGGAATAGAGGTGTGTCTGCCAGTCTGCATAGAGACGTGGTACGTTGTGCACGAAGTCTGCATAATCAATATATGTAAGGGCCATTAGTGCCATTTTCATCATTCAGTTTCTTCATTGAAGTTGAGCTTTCTCGGTAAGTCATCTTCTATTATTAATATTCGTAAATTCGCGATATTTTTTTTAAAGCATTTTTGGTGGTGCGACGACGTGTACAACGGACATTCCTTTCCACATGTCTTCACACTACCAAAAAATGCAAAAATTGAATGTGACGAATTTGTTCTACCATATATTATTGAAAACTTAGTGAAATAAATTAATAACAATATTTTCGTCGCTTTTCAAGTATAATTTTATGTAGCCAAATTGTTCTTTGTGTAAAACTGTAATAGGGTGCGGTGATTAATCTAGTAACTTTTTTAGGGTATTGGGCGCCATTACATTGGCTGCTGGTCACTGGTCTGCCATTCACTGCCTTCGCAGCTCATTCTCAGTGTTGCTCGCGAACGATAAACTTCGCTTGGCATCTCTTGCAGAACTAAAGTGAGGTGCTTTATAGATTAATTTGAATCGTGTTCATCTAGAATCTACATCTCTAGCGAATCTTCCAACGTAGTCGTGTAAAGGTAAGAAACTTTGTTTTGCTTGTGCGCTGCATGCTTGATTTTTTTTTGAGGTTGCATGAAAAATCATTGGAATCGCAAAAAATTATATTTTCATATATTAGAAGCTTGCAATTGAGTCTGCATGAGCAGCAACGAAGGTTTATCTTAATCTTGTAACAAAGCATTGCCTGTTGTGTTGCTCTTTGTTAGGAAACGTTGGCACATTTTGATTGGAAGCGCGGCCATATTTGATTGTACAACGGCCACGTTTTGCCGCCATTTTATTTTAGCTAACCGGAAATGTTGCCGTGAACTGAAACCTATTGTGGCATGCTTTTCGATTGTTGTACGGCATATTAGGGTGCGCGTCATTTTGCGTCGTTCAAACGAATTTCAACCGTACGCACGTTTAATCTCTTTCGACAATTGAAACACGTTTTTCATCCCTACCTTACACAATCTTTTCGGGGGAATATGCTGCGCACTAAAAATCCAACAAACCATTGCGGTTGACTCTGCCATTCTTCGAAAATTGCGGACCAGTTACAACTCCACATAGTGAGTCGTGCCATTGGATAATAAAGGTCTCGTTATAATATGAAATATATTTCATATTATATATATATTTGAGCTATATTTCAAATTTTTAACAATACAATTATGTAATTAGATTTTGAGGCAATGGGCATTATGAGCTGTATGGAACTTTTCATATTCAATGATGATGGTATGATGAAGAATAATAAATTTATAGTCTAATGGTGTAGTTGAAATTTATGTTTATGCTTGCTTGAATTTTATATTAATTAGTAAACATGAAAATATTGAATATGTTGTACCGTCACACGCGGAGGTTTCCGTAGTACTTCGTTGGATGTTAGTTGGTTGGTCATGATACAACGCTGCCGAATCGCCAATAAGCCAATAATTTCATATTGATGATAATTAAAATAATAATTTTAATAAATGCGGAGTATTAATAATACTCGGTATACATTTTAAAATATTCTTTCTTACAATTTTGGCAAAATTGATCACTCCCCGCTATACGGATGCACCTTCACCCCAGACCGCCTATCTTTTTCTTCTTAGGCTTAGCGTTGGTCTCAGTTTTGTCAACATATTATCTTTATTCTGCTTCCTTTCTGTTTAACTTTGAATCAGGGATGTCTAAGATGTACTCAGTGCCACCTTGGTTAAAGTAATGAAAGGTTGGTTCGCAAGTCAGACAAGCTGGTTGTCTTTTCCCTCACTAAGAAATGAAAAGGTTTTGCATTTGGACCGCATTGGTACTTGCCTTAGGACGCATGCGGGCAGCGTGCCGGACGCCGCTGCTTTAAATATTAGCTTTTTCATCTTTAGCTTTGTCTTTTTTCTTTACTTTTTTTTTTGGTTATCTTCCTACCTATCATTTTTATTTCATATTCAGTAACTAGTAATTGTTTTATGAAATAATCTTTGAATTTCTGCTTAATTTATCGTGCAAATCGGTTCAATAGTTAAAGAGATCCTAGCGAACAAAAAAAAAACAACAATTATTCTTTATATATACTTATAAGGATTGGCATTGCTAATTTTACCAATGTACGAGAATATTTTCTCGCCTGAGTTTATGTACAGCTTGAGTTTGTATAACTCACAAGCGAACACCTAAAGGGATCAGACAGTTTGTTGGAGTGGCCAATTAAATTTATAAACAAAAACTATGCTATTTTTTTTTATTGTTTCCTTGTTCAAGTAATATTTACATATTTAATGAAGCTTTACATAATTGCAGGCTTGACGTTCTACTTAACACGCACATCTTTAGTCAGTGAATTAAGGACTATCATTCAATCCTGAAATATTCCGGGCATTCCTTCAAGAGCAACAGCTCTACCATCTTACCCATCAATACTTACATGGGTGAGCAACGTTTATTAGTAAACCACCGCTGTTCATCAAATAAATTTAATAAAATAGTGTCTTTCTTTTTATAGTACCCATTAAAATTCGCTGCGATGCATCAGCCGAAAGATGTACTCCCCGAGAAACAAAAATCTTCTCCCAACAAGAAAGAAGATGACGATACAGGTAAGGCATATACATTGTAGATTACTTTTGAATCTTTGCATATCTACTTATCTTTAAATCAACAAACTGTATATCAATCATTTTAGGTAAACCATTGGATAAGGACCAAAAAAAAGCAGCACCTCCAAGTAAATTAAGCATGCGTAACCCCAATGCCAATCTATCGGATTTTTTTGGGCTAGGGGTAAGTGCAAAACCAACACCTGTTCAATATGCTTTGAGTTTATCACCTCGATCACGACAAATTGTTGAATCGCCATCACCGATATCGGAACCCATTCTTAAAACGCCATCGACGATATCGGAGCCCACTCTAATATCGCAATCATCGATTACGGAACCCAATGTTGTATCGCCAATGTCATCGACATCGACATCTTCATCAACACAGCCACGTTCAAAAATCAAATTTAAAAAAGCACCGCCATCGAAACCAATACGTTTCAAGTTATCTCAAGCTCACCTCCCTTCTGTTAAAGAATCAAAAGCATCCTCTTCTAAGCAGACAAAAACTAAGTTACCACGATTGTCAATACCGCGCATAATGTCACCACGTACGGAGCCTTTGCGTTTGAAACTACCTCCGATGAAACCATGTTTGGAACAACAACCATATAAGAAACCACGTGAAAAGTCTCTTGAGCTGCCAGGATCTCCAATTTCGAGCAAATCGTCGCAGTCAGAATCTTCAGAAACATCAGATGAGAGTGGCTTACCAACAATGCGTGAATATTTCACGAAGCCATTCGATTTTGGCTGGAAGAGGCATGTTACTAGATACAGGTCTCGTTACGGGAAGATAAAAATAGATGTCAAGTATACCTCTCCAGATGGTACCGAATTTACGTCAGCTCGGCCATTGGGGCCGTACATAAAGATTAAATCGGATTTAGAAATCAATAACTTTACTTTTTATAAAGCACCATTAGGTGTTAATGACGATAACAAAGAGGTTATTGATGATTATTTAAGCCGTCAATGCCCCACACAAATTTCAAAACCTGCGAAACCTACCAAACGCACAAAAGAAATAACAGTGAAGGAGATGGTGATTCCTCCATCCGTTAAACGCTTGCCACCATCACCTGATCCAACAGTGCAGCCTAAAATAAAAGAAGCCGCATTTCAAGTTGGCAAAGTATTAACACCTTCACAAAAATCGCAATATTCTAAAGCGGTTAAGCCAAGAACATCCTCTACGAAAGAAGAAAATAAAGCTACGAGGTCTTCACCTGTTTCTAGTGTAGGGTCTTCTTCTACATCGTCTTCTTCCTCATCTATATTGTTATCTTCAACCACTGCGGACGAAGCGGAAATAACAGAAGTCACACAAGTACCAGCACCCACATGTCATGTTCGCGAGATATCAATGACGCCACAAGAATCGCAATATTCTAAAGTGGATAAGCTAAAAGCATCGAAGATGAAACTGCCTATAGCAGACACATCTCATCACATAGTGCAGCCTAAAATAAAAGATTCCTCAAGTCATACTCGCGAGGTGCCAACTGTTCCTCAAGAATCTCGTTATTCTAAAGTGGCATCAACGTCAAAATTGCCTATAACAGACATACCTTATCGCACAGTACAGCCTAAAATAAAAGAACCCATAAGTCTTGCGCGCAATGTACCAACTGCAACTCAAGAATCTCATCATCCTGAAGTGGTTAAGACAAAAGCATCGACGACGAAATTGCCTATAACAAACATACCTCATCGCACAATGCAGCCTAAAATAACACCTACATACAAATCATATGAGGATAGGCTAAAGGTATCGACCACGAAATTGCCAATAAGAGACACACTTCATCAGACTGTGCAGCCTAAAACAAATGAACCTACAAGACAAGTTCGCGAGCTACCAACTCCCTACCAAGCATCGCATTATCCTAAGAAGGTAAAGCCAAAGACATCAAAGACGAAATTTTCTGTAACAGACAAAAAGAAAACTACGAGGTCTTCAATTTTTTCTCCTTCACCATCGTCTGCCTCATCGTTATCTGGAGACGAACCGAAAATAACAAAAGTCACACATGTACCAGCACCCACATATCATGATCGAGATGTATCAAAATCGTCACAAAAATCGCAATATCCTAAAGTGGATAAGCCAGGAATGTCGGTAATGAAATTGCCTATAAGAGACACGTCTCATTCCACAGTGCAGTCTAAAATTATAAAACCACAATTTTCTGTTCGCCAGGATTCAAAACCTTCACAAGAATCGCATTATTCTAAAGTAGGTGGTCCTAGAACATTGATGACAAATTTGCCCATAACAGGCACACCTCATCACACAATGCAGTCTAAAACAAAAGAGCCCCCATCTACAGCTGGCGATGAATCAAAATTTCCACAAAAATCGCATTCTCTTAAACAGAAAAGTCCAAGAAGGACACCGACGACAGAATTGCCCTTATCAGATACATCTGCTCACAAGATACAGCCTAAAATGAAAGAACCCACATGTAAGGTTCGCGAGGTACCAGTACCTACCCAAGAATCGCCTTATCCTAAATTGGTTAAACCAAAGACATCGACTCTGAATTTGCCCATACCAGCCACACCTCGTCACAGAGAGTATGCTGAAATTAAAGAGCCTACATGTATTGTTGGGGAAGTATCAAAACATCCACAAGAATCACATTTTACTAGAAAGACAAGACCTAAAAGTAAATCAAATATAAAGTTAAACATAAAAGACAAAATAGACTCTATTTCGCTGGTTTCCAGCATTGCTTCGTCATCATCAGAAGATGGTTTTGATCAATTAAAGCATGACTTGGCAATATCATCTTCTTCAGTTTCATCTGTGGGTAGCACTTCTAAAGAACCGATACGCAGTAAAATTCAAGATATGCCTGTAGCCCCAGCAGTACTAGAACCAAAGCCTTGCATTTCAGTTTCAGCTGAGGTACCAGTAATTCATCTAGAAGGCAGCAATGTTAGCTCACCAACATTGCCCGAACAGATAGTAGAACAAATTGTTAATGAGAATAACGATAAATCAGCAGCTACGGTATCAACTTTGTCTTTACCGATATTCACGAAGAAAACTGGGTTGTCTAGTGAATCAACCAGCACAGATAGTAGTGATGCCAATAGTCCTCCAATTATGTCATGTTCTTTGCGGAAACCTATTGCAGTACGATCTCCTTTGGCTAATGTATCATCAACTCGCTCAGATTCAGCAGAGTTCCAATCTGAAACAGTCAAACTGACACAAACTGAGCCAATCAAACCTAAGCCTGCATCCAAACATGTAGGTGTCAGATCATATGGTCTTGTACCTTCTTCTATGATAAAGAAAAAAGAGATGGATGCACTTGTTATTGGAAAAAAGGTAGGGGTACCGAAAAGTTTGCAGGCAGAAAAAGCTAAATCGACAATCTCATGACAAAAGGCGGCACCAGGAATACTGCCGACCACCAAAGCAGATATTCCTGGACCAGAAAATCGAAGTAAGTCATCTTCTCATATTTCTATTCTGTCGATTCAAGCACAAATTAGAGCAAGAAAAAAAGCTGGAGCATACGTTACCCCGAAACCTCGGTTGAACACATATCCTGGTGCATCAGTGGAAGCTAACACAAAGAAGGTTACTGCAGCTGAAGAATTCGAAATTAGTGATATTGATTTATCAGATCTAAGTTTTTTAGACGATCCAATTGAATCATCAACAGCAAATGTTCAAGTCTCAGTTCCATCTTTTACGGATTTGATGAGCATGCCATTATTAGACCCAACATTTTTAAATGACTTTGATTATAGTAATCTTTTTGACTCAACGTTTCCTAGCACAGCAAGTAATAGAGATGCACCACCAGCGTGCATTACAACTCAAATATCATCTGAGCAAGCAATCCTAGAAAAACAGCCTACCACAATGTTGGCAAAAGTGGAAACTAAGATGTCTATTATTACAACACCATCATCTGATATATCCAACATAGTTCCTACTACCGACCAGACCCCTATGCTTCAGAGAGCACCTCCAAGTAATATTAAGGCAATCCGTCAATTGGATGTGCTTTCAAGGATACAACATACTAAAGAGAGTCCACCTGTTGCTGCTGGTGTACTAGACACAAAACTGAGCAGTGAAAGACGAAAACCTGTAACAGTTATGGAATCTGTTGTAGATTCTGCTAATAGAATACCACTAAGTGCAACGTGTGTTCCGCCAAAGACGCCAATAATTACTGCACCCCCAGATATAACTACATCGCCAACGAAACTTCCTGTTATGGCAATTGGAAGTAAGACACCTTTTATTACCTGCACTTCTAGTGTTTTGAGAATGATGCCTGGAACAGCCGTGGTTGCATCTGGAAGCCAGCAGCTGCCTATAATGGCTACAGGACTTGAGACAATAGTACCTGCATGCGAGGTTGCATCTGAATCCAAGCAGTTGCCCATAACGGTTGCAGCTCATCAGACATTGGTACCCACATGCGAGGAGTCATCAAGACCCAAGCAGTTATCGAGAGAGGTTTCAGCAAAATATCAGTCATTGGTAGCTGAATGCATGGATACATCCGAAAGCCAGCCGTTGCCCACGTTGCCTCTAGCACAACATCAGACAAACGTACCGGCATGTGTGGTTTCATCTGGAAGTCAGCAATTGTTCAGAGTGGTTCCACCACAACAACAGGAAATTTTACCTTCATGCTGGGTTAAATCAGATAGCCAGCAGTTGATCAAATTACCTCCGGCACAATATCAGACAAACGTACCTACACGTGTGGTTACATCTGGCAGTCAGCAGTTGTTTAAAGTGGTTCCACCACAACATCAGGAAATGGTACCTTCAAGCGTGGCTAAATCCGTAAGCCAGCAAGTGCCAAAATTAACTCTTGCACAACCTCAGACAAACGTCCCTACATGTCTGGCTTCATCTGGAAGCAAGCCTTTGTTCAGAGTGGTTTCCGCACAACATCAAGAAATGGTACCTTTATGCTTGGTTAAAACTGAAAGCAAGCAGTTGCCCAGATTGACTCTTGCACATCAGACAAACGTACCTACACATGTGGTTTCATCTGGAAGTCAGCAGTTGTTCAGAGTGGTTCCACCACAACATCAGGAAATGGTACCTTTAAGCGTGGCTAAATCCGTAAGCCAGCAAGTGCCAAGATTGACTCTTGCACAACATCAGACAAACGTACCTACATGTCTGGCTTCATCTGGAAGCAAGCCTTTGTTCAAAGTGGTTCCACCACAACATCAAGAAATGGTACCCTCATGCTTGGTTAAATCCGAAAGCCAGCAGTTGGCCAGATTGCTTCCGGCACAATATCAGACAAACGTACCTGTATGTGTGGTTTCATCTGGAAGCAAGCAGTTGTTCAGAGTGGTTTCCGCACATCAAGAAATGGTACCTTCATGCGTGGTTAAAACTGAAAGTAAGCAGTTGCCTAAATTGCTTTCAGAACAATACCAGACAAAGGTTCCTGCATGTGTGGTTCCATCAGGAGGGCATCAGTTAGTCGGAGTGGATACCCCACAACATCAAGAAATAGTACCTGCATGTTTGGCTAAATCCGAAAGCAAACAGTGGCCTAGATTGCATCCATCACAATATCAGACAAAGGTTCCTGCATGTGTGGTTTCACCAGGAGGGCAGCAGTTGTTTAGAGTGGTTCCACCACAACAACAGGAAATGGTACCTTCAAGCGTGGCTAAATCCGTAAGCCAGCAGGTGCCCAGATTGACTCTTGCACAACATCAGACAAACGTACCTACATGTGTGGTTTTATCTGGAAGCAAGCAGTTGTCCAGAGTGGTTCCACCACAACATCAGGAAATGGTACCTTCATGCGTGATTAAATCTGAAAGTCAGCAGTTGCCTATAATGCCTCCAGCACAATATCAGACAAAGGTACGTGCATGTGTGGTTCCATCTGGAAGACAACAGTTACCCATAATGGTTACATCACATCAGACATTAGTACCTGCATGCGTAACTTCCTCTGGAGCCCAACAGCCGCCCCAACTAGTTAATGCAAAACATCAGCCAATGGTACCTGTGTGTGTAGTTGCTTCTGGAAGCCAGCAGTTGCCTCTAATTGGTACAGAACTTCAGGCAATGATACCCGCACGCTTAATTTCATCTGGAACCCAGCAGTTGCCCAAAGCGAATAAAACACAAGATGAGACAAAGTCATCTGTATGCGGTCATTCTGGCATGAATACAATGATACCATGCAATACTTGCACTCCTAGTGCCTTAAGTACATTTCCTATTACAACTGTAATGTCTTATGAAAGCCAGCAGTTGACCAAAGAGATAACAGTTGATCAGTTAGTGCTACCTGCATGCGTGGTTCCATCTAGAAGCCAGAAAATGCCCAGAGTGGTTACTACGCAACATGAGACAATGGTACCAACACGCATCCATTCTGGTGTGAGAATTGAAAGCCCCACAGTAGTTACTACATTAGAAGAAGATATGCTAGCCTCTCCACCCTCTGCTGCTACTGGAATTACATGTTTTTCTAAATCGACACTAACAGATGAACGGATTAAAAGCGAGGGATTATTGGATCCATACAATAGACAAAATAAGCCTCAACATTATAGAACAATGCGTGCTCCACAGACTGCAGCTGAAAGTAGTTTATATGCGGCAGTAGAAAGTATTTTACCTTTAGACACTGATTTATCAACAACTTTCTCTGATGACGAACTATTTGAATGTCCTGATTTTGATATTGATCAACTAAGTGATACTGAGGCTCGGGCATGGGCAAATAGAGAGATAGAAATACCTATTATTTCACATACACAAATAAGTGTAGTTTCGGAGAGTAGCAGCGTGGATACAAAAAGTGAGATAATAATGTCTGACAAAGGAGATTTGGCTACAATGAGTAAACTCATGGTATTTCCCAGTACAACGAAAACAGCATCGCAACACGGAGCAATATCCACTCCTATGCCAACAAAAACAGTTGACCCAGAAAGTAGCAATGGAGCTCCGAAGGACAAGCAAATGGTTGCAGAAACTACACCAGCCACGGAAATACCGGCTTCAAGTGAACTGAAGCAGAGCAAAAGTATCGAACCTGCAGCATCTGTTATAGAACAGAAATATTCAAGTCTAGAAAAAACACAACACTCAACCGCACCTATCGAAGAAAAGTCCAATAAAAACATCGATAAAGAGATTGTTGTTTTCACTCCAGTTCCTAAGGTAGTAGACACTCCAAAATCACAGGACACTGACGTGCGGAATATAAATGTTGAAACATCTCAAAAATTGATTACCGTCACTGAGGAAGTAGTTTTTAAAGATGGGAAAGTATGTAAAATTTCGCGCCCAATAAAATCCTCGGAAAGTGAGCCAATGCTTTCTGATACACCAAAGGAAGCAATTCCAAGTAAAGCTGTGTCTGAAACTATCTCTGTATGCACGTTGAAAATAGATGAACCGAGGGTTTCTGCAGAACCTGAAATACCAAAAACTCTGAAGGCAGAGGCAGATAAAACATCTTCAACTTCTGTTCAAAAGGAAGTGACACCGAGTGTATCAAGGTCAGCACTAGCCGATACAGAAGTAAAATCGAAGAAGAGAAGCGATTCTATTGACAAAAAAAGACCGGCATTACATTCTGCAAGTACTTCAAACATAGTAGAGAGCAGGGTGCTTGCAGAACCTCAAAAATCAAAAACCCTGAAGGAATATTTCACGCAAGATCAACCATCACATAGAGAAATTGCAGCTGTAACGAAAGTCTGTCCAAAGATAGACAAAAAGGCAGATGAGACTTCTCAAAGTTTTGTTAAAAAAGAAGTGACTCCAAGCAGATCAAGGTCAGCTGATAAAGAAGTGAAACCAAAGAAGAGAAGCGATTCTACTGACAAAAGAACAGCTCCACATTCTACAAGTACTTCGAACATAGAAGAGATGAGAGTTCCTACAGAACCTCAAAAACCAAAAACCCAGGAAGAATATTTCAGGCAAGATCAACCGTCGCAGATAAAAATTGCAGCTGTAACGAAAGTTTGTTCAAAGATAGACATAAAGCCAGATGAGACTTCTCAAACTTCTGTTCAAAAGGAAGTGACATCGAGCAAATCAAGGTCAGCATTGGCAGATAAAAAAGTAAAATCGAAGAAGGAAAGCGATTCTACTGACAAAAGAAGAACAGCATCACATTCTGCAAGCACATCGACGATAGAAAAGGCCAGAGTTCATGTAGACCCTCAGAAACCAAAAGCCCAAGATAAATATTCCACGCAAGATCAACCGTCAGTGGTTCAAATTGCATCTGTAACAAAAGTTTGTCCAAAACCAGTTGTCATTGAGGCTGATGTGGCACCCCAAGCTTCTATTAAAAAGGAAGCAAGCCGATCAAGGACAGCACTGGCAGATAAAGAGGTGAAATCGATGAAGAGAATCGATTCTACTGACAAAAGAAAGGTATCTTTGCATTCTGTAAGTACTTCCAAAATTGGAGAGACTAGGGTTCTTACAGAACCGGAAATACCAAAACTTTTGAAAAAACGTTGTACGCAAGATCAATCGTCTGAGATAGAAAGTGCATCTGTAACAAAAGTTTGTCCAAAGCCAGACATTGAGGCAGATGTGACACCTCAAACTTCTGTTAAAAGGGAAGTGACATCAAGTCGATTAAGGACAGCACTTGCAGATAAAGAGGTGAAATCGAAGAAGAAAAGCGATTCTACTGACAAAAGAAAAGTATCTTTGCATTCTGCAAGTACTTCGAAAATTGAAGAGACTAGGGTTCTTACAGAACCGGAAATACCAAAAACTCTGAAGACAGAGGCAGATGAAGCAACTAAAACTTTTGTTAAAAAGGTAGTGACACCGAGCAGATCAAAGTCAACACTGGCAGATATAGAAGTGAAATCGAAAAAGAGAAGTGATTCTACTGGGAAAAGAAAAGTATCTACACATTCTTCGCGTGATAAATTGAAGGCACCAGAACCAGCTATTTCTAGAAGCACAGAAGAAAAGCCTGAACCAGCCGTGTGTTTTACAAAACCGGAAAAATTAAAAGCAACATCTGATGCCGATGTCTCTACAGTAACAAAGAAAGTTGAATCTTTAGATATAAAGATTAAATCAAAATCTACCAAGCAAGAGAAATCCAAGGAATTAAAAGATACTGATTTAAATTTAGAGGATCTTTGCGTGACGATTAAAGATATAAATGATCCTGGCATCACCAAAAAGTTCCCTTTTATCAAGCAAACGGATAGTCCAGATTCGGATGAAATGAATGCACTTTGGACTCAAAAAGTAAAAACACCTGAGAAAAGTTTATCTTTGAAACGACCGTCATCTTCGGAAACAAAAATAGTGAAAATGAGAAAAGTTTTGGAAAAATCGGATTCTCCCAGCAATAGAGAATCTGCCACAACTGCAGTAAGAAGACATTGCCCTCAGCAAATAAATGAACCTGCGTCATGTGCTGAGAAAGAAATAGAGAATATTCATCCGCGTTGGGTTGAAGAAGTAAAGCAAAAGAGTGAACTAATAGATGCATCATCTCCATTGGTGGAAAGCTCTAAGAAAGAAAGCATTCCTGTAAAACCTACGGCTCAAGAAGATAGGAAAGTCTCGTCAAGTGACAGGCGAAAAAAATCTTCGTCTGGACAAAGAGTTGTGCGCACTGAGTCTAAGCTTCCAATAGTGAAAAAACCTGAGACCGAGCAAAAAGAAAGCCAACCGACCGTGGAGATTGACCCAAGTCTATTGAGCTTTCTCCAAATCGGAAGAGCTGTGACAAGATCTGCACTACGAAAAGTTTTAAGTGTAGAAACAGGGACTAGTGATCAGCCGATAAGTATGCAATTAGGGGCTCCAAAAGCTTCTAAACGTGGGAGAAGAGCTGCGCCTCGAAAATCTCAAGCTCCAACAACAATAACAGCCGTGGAGGATAAATCACAAACTCCATCTGTTTCCATGCCTATTGAGAAAGATACGGATAAGATAAAGAAAAATGCTGATAATAAAGGACAATTCCGAACCACTTCACTTGAGAAGACTATTACGGTTAAACAGATGGTCGTTCCGCCGTCACCCACAAAAGCGACAGAACCAATACATATGCTTCCAAAAGAAATGGGTTCAGATGAAAACAAGGAAAACGAAGAACCTGTTATTACCGATGAAGATACAAATCAACCCACAACTGTTCTCTGTCATCAACCATTGACCGTTAAGGATATGGTACTGGGCGAACCAACAGCTTCAATTAAAAGAAAGCGCGGAAGACCCCGAAAGATAAAAATTGACGATAACCCAGGTAACATAACAACTAGTGGTGTAATCTATGAATCCACTACTATTATTTCTATTTCTTTTCTTAGAGCAACTATTATCTGCTAAGTTGACGGTTGTGCCAACGGATGATTCAAGCGCTTCAATTAAAAGAAAACGAGGAAGGCCGAGGAAAATTGTGCCTCAAGTATTTCCTGAAGATGAGAAATTACCGTGTCTATCTGTAGTTGGCATAACTACCCCTGACGTGCAGAAAGAAACTAAACAATCTACTATTATTCCTGAAGGTAATCTTAAATAGTTACAACATATTAATTGCGAAAAAACGTTTTTTTTTAAATTTCATTTAATGCTACAGCAGAAATGAGCTTCGAACCGGTCTTATTACAAAAGAAAGCATCTCCTGTGCAGAAGAAACAAATAGAGTCGAGGAAATCGTTAAGTCCACCGCCTTTATTAGCCGCTATGGAACCATTTACGATTGTGGCAGATCTGGATAACATTATAATGCCAAATATTACTAGTGAAGGTCCTGAGCAGTTAAAACCTATAGCAACTACTTCTTACAGAGTTTCAAAATCCTCCAGTTTCGAAGACATAAGGTCTAGTACAACTGATGCAGTAGGAAAGTTACCAAAGCCAGAAGAGTTATTGGATCAGGCGGAACAGGAAATCATTCCACCTCCAATACAAGTTGAACTTTCTGCAAGTGCGATTAAGGCCCTTAAAGCAAAATCAATGTGTGTGCCTAGTGCGAAGGGCACTTTTAAATCTAAGGGTGGGGATGCTTAATGTAATAGCCAACAGAAATTTGTATATATGTGCAATATGTTTAATCCTAATCTTAATATTGTTATAATTTTTAATTTATTTTTGCTAATTTTTGATAATTTGATTATTGCGTTTATGTTTAGAATTGCTGTAATTGCGCCATAATTGAAGGGTATTTTTTGATAATTTGAGAAAAAGTGTAAAAGTCATTATTACACCTATGTATAACTTTATAGAGTAAATTAGTATTTTTTTTTATAAATTAGATTAACCAATATTCCATACATTTTTATAATCGATGATTTATGTTAATTATAATATTAAGCATTTTAAATATTCAACCATACAAAAACTGTTTTAGTGCTCAGAATAAAGATGAGTATAGAAGTAGCGAGCTTATATCGCTTATATGACTTGTTATATTCCAACCTAACTTCATTTTTTCTATACGCACAAACATTTTCTTTGTATGTTGCGACATCTTTTAGTTTTATAATATGGCTGGATACGCAAAAAAAATATTAGAATCAAATTTAAGTGCAGATATAAATTGTATAATTTACTGTAAATAACAAAATTAGAAGAAAAAAAAAGTATTATGAGTTATTGATTTTAGAAAAGTACAAAGCTGAACGCTCAGCGGATGTTCATGGGGGCTACCGGCAAACCAAAGCAAACGATTGGCGAGGGTGTAAGAAGAGGATTTTTATATGTTGAAATCAAATAAAGCCATACCTCGCTCTTACTATATTTATATTCATTCTGAAGTTTGAGTGCTTTTCTGCATGTATTGGCAACACTGTAAACAATTGAGAAACGTCAGTTCATGAATTGACCCAGCGTGAGAAATAACAACAAACGCTAATTAACTCCTTGTTAATAAGTGTTGCACTGGTTATTACATAGCATTGCCAGTATCAATGATTTCCCTGACGTTGAAATAGTATTTAAGTGAAACTTCATGGGAACGCTAAGAGTTATATGCCCCGAAGATGGGTTAGATACATTTTACTAGATGAGATTGTTGTGTGTGCCATTATTTGAAAGGACAGAATGTCCGGACATGCAGTCGTTGTGTGGGAGTATGAACATCGTGCAAATTATTGGAAACCCTATAGTCCTGCTGTAACGCATCATCTGGAGCGTGCCAATGTTAAGCAGCTTACTAGGGTGCTGCTTTCAGATGCTGACCCACAACTCCTAAATTATTATGTTAATCTACGAACATTAACACAGGAATTAGAAGAGTCAAGTATGTACTGCTTTCTGCAATTGTTAATATTTATGTATTATAGTTATTATTATTATTAATATCATATGATGTGTTTTAGATGTTGTTGTCAAAGTACGAAGAAGATGTTATCCACAGGTATCACCAGCTGGAAAAGGTGCAAAATGGGAAGTTACAAGTACTGATTGCACTAATGAATGGCATGCATTTGATATGGATATTCAGTGTTTAATTGAGGAGGCCTGGGCAAGGGTAAGTTAAAATCAATTTAAATGCAAGTTAGTTGAGTAATTGATTTGTTCACTTTTTCTAGGGTGATTTGACAATTGATATGAGTAAAACACATTTGGGATTTCCTTATATTATCAACTTTAGTAATTTAACATTGAAATGGTTGACGAATGGATATGTTAGGAGTGTCAGACGGATTAAACAAGCTCCTTACCCATTGATTAAAGTACGACTTGAAGAAATGTCAACTGTTATAGGTAATATTTATTGAATACATATATTAAGAATATTTTGATTATGATATTTTTGTGTTAGGGAAAGCATATTTTGATATTTTAATTATTAAATATATTCGAAAATTTCTTTATAAGTAAATGTTATTCAAACTATTAAAAACGAATACATTCATTATTGCACGTTTTTCATGCATGTATAATATTACATTTAAAGAAAAAAAAAAGAATTTATTTCTAATTTGCGTTTATATAGTTAATAGTTATAATTATTGAAATAGGTCAATTTAATGCAACAATGATCAATAATAAATACCAATCATATTAGATATTTTAATATGCTTTCCCAGTTTAAGTTCGGTTCGTAACAAGAAAAGTTAATAACTTATTTTCATTGTATCAATTACTACCATCCTATGTACACAATCTAATTTATTAACATGTTAGACCAATGTTAATAAATTAGGATGTGTGTATATCGAATGTACCTACTAATCTATATGTATCGATTTTTCCTCAACGTCATTACAATTCTGGTAATATCAGCGGCGTAACTACGATCTAAGTTCTGTTGTAAATTCGTTAGGTTACTAGTTGCTGAGAGTGGCATGTTTACCATGTGGCAAGTGTAAGTCACACGACTTGGAAAAAAGGCGGCCCCAAACCTAGCGCAACGGTAAAGCTTGTATTGCGGGACTGCTATTCTATTACGTATTCGCTTGCTTCAAGCCACATTTGCACACTAGTTGTCTAGCTTTTACCGACAAACTGTTTGCAATCTTGCCAGGTTGCTAGCGATATTCTGTTGCGACGCGCGTCAGAGACCCTCGACGAGCGGCGAGGTCGGCGCTGATTGACTAGCAGCTAGCTCAGGTATAGCTTTGCATACTAGGTCACGGGGTAGCACACAGAGACGTATGACGGTTGACATTTGGGTATCTATTACATGCATCTTTTGATTTAATCAATTGTAGAAATCGACCTTCCGACTTTCTGGATTTTGAAGTCGCCCATCTTCGCAAAATTCCTCAAAATAGTATTTCACTTTCCTCGGACGAGTTTTAGAAAATTCATCGTTGATGGAGCCCCGTCGGCCCTGCCATCTTATTGTTACGCCACTGGTTTTTACCATTGCGACGATCCCATAGTCCATGCCGCATAAATCAAATTCATTGAACGCCATTCTGGCGTTGTTAGCATCGCTTCAGCGTTGCAAAGTATGTTTGTATCGAAATCGTTTCACTGGCGTGTTGCCAAGAAGCGAAGCAAAGCGCAACGCGGGTAAAAACAAATAAGTTGCGACCAAACTAGCCCATGAGCTTCAGACTAGTTACACATGCAGCAAACTCCCCACACATCATTTTTTGCCTTCAAAGAACGTGTTCCACTTTGAATGTTGTCATATCTTAAACATTGCAATAATAATTTTGTTTTGTCTTATTATAAAGTATAAGTTATAGATTATAAATAACTAATGGATATGTTTAAATTTCGCAAATTACGCGATTTAGGTCGACGCACAGCTGAAGTACGGAAGTCAACGCGGAATTTAGCAAACACAGGGAATCAGTCTACGAAAGTGCAAGCACATAATCATAACAACAATGTGGTTGTTGGTTCAGCTGTGTTAGGAGGTACTGATAAGAAGAGCGTATCAAGTGCTGGCAATAATAACAATAATAATGGTGGCAATAAGAAGAAGTCCGGTTCGAAGAACAAGAACAACGACAGTATTAATTTAGCGAAGGCGATATTGCATAATTTAAATATATTTGGTAAGTGTGGTTTTTAATTGTCTATTGCATGTAAAGTAGGACTACTATATTGATAGGCCAAGTTATCCAATAGGAGGAAACACTATATAGGATGAAAGCAGAGCTGGGTATAAGGACGATAAATTAAGTCTAAGTACTAAATACGCATACATCCGTTTTTTAAGACAAGTACAAGCAGTGGCGTGACTATACATTTGCATAAAGTTATGGGCTTTTCCCATTAGACTAAAAAAAAATTCGATATATAAGCCGCTAAAGTTACAGTACGTTTTTCGAGATTTTCTAAATTATTTTAGCATATTTCCGAAACGAAGTTCGAAAAAGTAAAACGATAGGGGCATAGTTTTTGGTAGCTATAAAATTACTCAACAAAATTAAAAAATAACTCAATTAGTGTGATCACAATCAGTCACGGCGGTAACATGGAGTTTCTTATACCAGCATAGAGGTAAATGAGTCTCTTAATACTTAATATGTGGCACGGACGCCATCAGTTTTCAGTTAAGCGCAATTTCTAAGGTAAAACACAAACTTCTGAATCACACTAATTACAAACTCCACTTGTATTTACCAGCAATTGGACTTGAGCTTCGAAATTTAAGAAAATATGGCCCCACCGTTACAAAATTGAACTTTGGGGAGAAACACGTGCTTTCTTTGACAAATGTTGAACAAACTTCAATGTTGTTATTGTTCTGGATTTCCTGCAATATTTTTGCACGACGAGCGTTATGTATTTGTACCTGAAATTCATATCCCAAAAAAGGACAAGTACTTCGGTTTTAAAAATATTAAAGTACAAATACAAAAGCACAGGGTTTTTCAAAAGTAACAAACGTATTTGTACTTCAAAGTACTTTGTTTATACATATATAGCTCTGGACGAAAGTATTGTTTCTTAAATTATAGGTTCTTCTAATTTTAATACTTTTTTAAACATAGTAACAACACACTTGATGATTTCTAAGAAACGTGAAAATTTGAATCATCGAAACCTTGAGAATAGAAAAAGTGTAAAACTTAAAAGTTTCTGCTAATTTTAGTGCCGAGCATCGTTCTTATTACTTTACTTTTTGCATGCTTGTGAATTAAGGGTGCGCCTATAAATCAATAACAACATACAATCATCGCTAAAAATAGAGGTGCATCTTATAGTCAAGGGAATGTATGATAATCACATTAATTCTGCAGATTGCTGTTATATAACTAGATTTTCAAAAATAACCTTTGATTATTATAAATTCCGAGCAGCTATAAAACTAAGCGTTTCTACTTTCAGGTCATAAATCAAACCACAGCAACAGTAATAATAATCCAAGTCAGGAGCAGAGCAATAATACAAAACGCAAGGATTATGTGTTGGACGTCGATAGTTCCAGTATAAAATCAGGCCGACGGCCATCCCTGGACACGGTGTCAACATACTTAAGCCAAGAGAGTCGAGAAAGTCAAGCGACAGTATCAACAGCTGACCTACTCACATGTGTTCCTGATACTGGCGGTAGTGATGATCGGAATTGTTCGGATATTGTTGGTGTGTATGAATATATCTTTATAGTTAATATGCATATTGATTTTTTAATCAATTAGATTTAATTTATTTGAAACTTTTGTAGGCGTTGACGATGCGAGCTCGATAATCTCTAAATACGTGCGTGTTTCAAATTCCTCGGAATGGGCACCACGCCAACCTTGTCCCTCTTGTCGGCTACCCTTAAAGGCGTCGACGATAGTCGTGGCTTTGCCTTGCAATCATGTCCTACATTTAGATTGCTTGAATTACACTCTAACGGAACAACAGCAGCAGGGCACGCGCATGCATATCCAATGTAATGTTTGTGGATGTGTGTTTGGTGAGAAGCATGGTAACCAACCCGCAGGATCAATGGATTGGTGTATCCTCGATCGAAGTTTACCAGGCTATCAGAATTTCCGAACGATACAAATAATTTATAAGTAAGTATAACCGATAAAACGACATTTTGTTCTTATATATTGAGTAATTAGTATGACCAGTTATACGTTGTTTACCAAGTCTCTCGTCTTTTGTTTTGCCTGTGTTATCCTCAGTGTAAATATTTACATTCTGGCGTCAGGGGCATAACTAGGGTTGCCAGCGCCTGGGACAAAAGTTTTGAGGGCCCCAAAGTATACAAAAAAAATTAAATAAAACTACTCAAGCAATCGAATTGCATTTCTCACACGACTTTAGGATCCTTGCGTAAACCAATTAGCCAAAATATGAATTGCCTAGCTTAATTGCTTAGCCAGATATTGAAAAAAATGTTCTAGTACGCTGCAGAGCTAACGCCAAAATCACATTTTGCAACATATCTCCAAAACTACTCAAGCTATCGAATTGCAATTTACACACGATGTTAAGACCTCTGCCGAGACCTACACGCCAAAATATCACGACCCTAGCTCGATTGGTTCGCCAGATATTGACAAAACTGCGCTACTACGCTGCAGAGCTC
>JARJDU010044216.1:0-10878 GCA_030264695.1 Lissagria laeviuscula
GCAATAATCGCGTTACGGTCTGCGCATTTGGTCTTTTTTTCAGGGGCTTATTTTTTAAACTGGCCGAAAACTAAGGTATCATAGTATAAACATATCATTAATTTATGGTATAGGCTTGGAAGCCAATCAGGTTAACACATCAATTATTTACCCGATGATAGCGGGTTTCGAAGGTTTAAAGTTTTATCAAAATGTATCTGATTTATTAAATAGTTATCGTACATGCACATCACACCCATCTGGCGAGGCTTAGGTGCGTGATTCTGGAACACACTGTTACAACAATCTATGTTCTGTAAATCTGTAAATCTGTAGTAATTGCTAGGAAAAAGTTTAGTAGATAAATAAATTGTTATAATTAAAACCTAAATTAAATAATTACAAATTATTACAAAAGATTGATATGTTTACTGCTTGCTTTCATGATTATTAAAATACCCTATGATGCAAAAGAATAGTAACTCGCTTTAATAAAATTTTCCTAACTAAATCCTAATGCACGGATCAGGGTATGAGAGACGGCAAATGTGAAAAGTCTGGTTTTTTCGCTTGCTGTAGAGCATCCTGTCACATTAATGTCACAATAATATTCAAGAAAATTTAAATTATATGCAAGCAAACACACATAGTTTAAAAGTTTCTGACCAATTATAAAAATTTAGATAAAAAATATTGATGTAGAGCCGATTTCATCAAACCTCAAACGTCATTTAAGGTCATATAAAAGACTTAAAAAATGTTTGATCCGTTTTGGACAGTTAAAATCTAAACTCAGTTTAAGTAAAACTTGGAATTATAGACATGTCTAACCATCGGTCCTTCAACTCAAGGATTATTACTCAGGATGCTACTAACCTCAGTCTGTCACGCATGCGCTTCCTGCCTATTTCGAAGAATTTGCGATGCTGCCAATAGCTAATCTTAATTTAAGTAAACTTTTACTTTATGATTGGTCAAATCCGACATTTGCACAAAACTCCAGTTAATTTTAACTGCAGTTTAATTAAACTTAGTTTAAGAAACTTTTAATGAAATCGGCCATTAAATACTAACAAATATAAATATACATATAATGCAATTCTCTTAAAATTAACTTATGATGAAAGCACTGTCAATATTTTAATTGCATGCATCTAAGATAAAATTGTGAAATTTTAAGGAATAATAGGCATTACTGTGACTAGCACCAGTAAGGGTAAGACCGGTCTAAATTTGCCTTGTCGTATGTACATGTCAAATTTGAACCGGCTAAATCTGTATTCATAGTTTCAAGTGCTAAAGAACTAAACTAACAGTGTGCTTATTGTACTAACTATAGTTTAAAAAACATACCTTGCCGATGTAACCATTGGGCATACATAGTAAAGTGTAAAGGATCTGGAGCCAAACGAACCAATTTCCTCAGAAGCGGACCGACCTCCCCTGACGATTCCTTCAATTTTATCAATTCGACATAAGCCGGAGCAAAACTGCGTAGAATCGTTATACACCGCCTGAGCATAAGTTCAGCCTCCATGGTACGATTACTTTTCCTGTAGAATTGAAGTTAACGACACATTCCTTATTATTAATTTACTTTTTAACCTTAAATAAAATTTTAACTCTTTCACTAATGTTTAATATGATAATCAATTTTAATATTAGAATTTACTACTGCAAGATATTAATTTACCTATACAGTTGTCCCAAATTGAAATGAGCATTGAGATGATCACCATTATGCTTAATAGCAAGGAGGAAGTGTTTCTCGGCATCAGAGGATTGCCTGAGTAGGGTGGCCAGATTGTTGTGGGCGCTGGCATAGCTAGGCCAGAGTCGCAGAGCGGTGTAGTAGTGCGCCATGGCAAGGTCGTTACGGGCAGAATCCCGCAGGAAGTTGCCGAAATTGTAGTGCATCTTGGCATTGTGCGGCAAAGTTCTGATGCCTGCCCTCAAGAGCGATTCCCTCGACCGCCAGTCCTTGTTCCGCGTGATGCATTGTAACGTCTGCACGATCACAATCAGAAATAACAGAGATAGGATCGTTTGACGATGTTTAGCGTATTGCTGCCATAATGTCTGAATGCCGTTTACTGTCAACAGGATGCAACCTAAACTGATAAATAAAAACAAAACAAAATACTTATTATGATAAATTATTATATTTTTAATGAATAAATACTATAGATTTTTGATTATAGTTTTATTTCTATTAGTCGAGTCTAGGCCCACCAACTTTCTTCTCGCCCGACTGGGTCAGCGAGGTTATCATTGCGGTTTATGCGTAGTGCAGGAATAGGTTGCAAACCAATCACTTAACCCTCTTTTTTATTCTCTTGTTGTGAAATGTGTGAAGTGTGCAAAATCTTAGTTGCTGGCTGCGAGATTTGAACCGGTTGTTTCTAATATTGATCATTAAAAGATTATTTGTAGAATATGTTACTAAAATAAATTGCAATCCTTTACTAGCAGTGCCACGTCAAAACAAAATTTTCAAAAGTATTATAAATTGATTTTTCTTGCTCGTGACGTATGTTGCCAACGCCTCTGTTTTCCTAGCCTACTATTATCCTAATTAAAACATAATGTTGCTCTGATATAGACTTAAACTCAAACATATATAAACAATAAATAAGGGGGATGCCAAAGCAATGAAAATAAAACTAAAAAGATTTATGATTTTGATCTAATGGATGTCAAAGTCATTTCCAGCAGAGAATTCCAAGTTACCAAGTACACTCATACCACGGTTTAACGGACTAACAGAGAACGACTCATATCCGTTAAACTATAAATCCGTTGAATCGCATGTTTATGTAAACACTTACTTTGAAGATCATGAAGTTACCTACACGCCTACACACAAAGATCGATGGAAATTTCAGCTGTTCACAAAAAGCTTTCCTTGACAGTTAACCGTTAAATTTCAATTGAAATATCCGATTTAATAAAAACTCTTATTTGTTAGGCTCAATCACAAGATCACAATTGAATAACAACAGTCCAAAACGTTCCCAAATCAGTATTATGGCTATAACACCATAGAGTGAGCACCTTGTTCGTCAAACTCTAATTTGTCCGTTAAAGCCGATATCCGTTAAATCCGGGTCAGTTAAACCGAAGCATGAGTGTAGTTGGTTAAATTTTTAAGAACAGAGCTGCTAATCCCTCACACGTTGCAACGCGTACATTAATTAACCAGCTTTCAATTTTAGGCATTCGTTAGTTGATTGAAACTTAAACTAGCCTTGATGCAACTGTCTTAAAGAAGAAAGTTCAGAATCTAGTTACTTATCTTTTGGACGCAGTAGCTAAACTTATCAATTGTATTATATAGTTTTTGCAATAATCGCGTTACGGTCTGTGCATTAGGTCTTTCTTTCAGGGGCTTTTTTTTTAAACTGGCCGAAACGCGTCGGATCAAAACTAAGGTAGCATAGTATAAACATATAATTAATTTATGGTATAGGCTTAGAAGCCATTCAGGTTAACACATCAATTATTTACCCGATGGTAGCGGGTTTTGAAGGTTAAAAGTTTTATTAAAATGTATCTGATTTGTTAAATAGTTATTGTACATGCATGAAAATTTACCCGTTAAAAATTTTTAATAATATCTTAAATACTGCTTCAAGTAGGTATAATTAAATAATATTACACTTATACAAGAATATATTTATATATCAGCGCGCACGGTATAAAAAATTATTTGGCGCCTGAAGGAAAGCTAAAAACCTAAATTACCGCATCCTAATTAACATTTTTACGGGCTCACTTATTAAATATGCGCTCACATAGAATCATGTGTACATCTGGCTCTGATATCACCTATGTAATATAATCTTGAAAAGTAAATGATTTATGGCTAGAAAAATTTTTTAGCATATAGAACAAAAATATTCAGAAAATCAATCAGTAACGTCTTATAAAAATTACACGTTAACACACCTATGTTCTAACAATTACAAACACAAACATTAGAATACAATTTGATTTAACTCAATACCTTGGAATATAGAGAACTCGTTCAGCGACAACAAATCCCACCGTTACTAAAAGATTAGTTGCTGGCAAGAACGGCAGAACCAATAAGATGAGTCCTAAAACTAATGTGCTATTTCTCTGCCGCTTTAACAAGATAAATTATTATAGACAGTATTATAATTATTATAATTTTATGTAATGGAAGAGTGGTGTATGAGTACATACCTCCAAATCAGAAACACACCGCCCGAAAAGAAGTAGCGCCAGCGAGATGAAAATACAAGTAAGGAAATTTCTAGAATCAAAAATTGATGTCACCAAGGGCACTGACCCCATTTGCCAGTCATGAGACAAAGTCGCTGGGCATAGCAGTAACCACCAGTTGAATGCCACAAGGTATGAAAACGTCAATATTCTGTAAGAACATATTGTTTTTATATAAGAAAGTGCAAAAATTAAAAAATACAACAATAAATAAAAATGTAAATAGCAAATATGTTCACAAACCTAACAAAAATTGAGGGATGAAAGGCAGCAGGATTGTCGCCTTGTGAAAATCTGGGCAACGATCCTTGAAGAAGTGCCAACCTCAAAACAACCAAAATACCAAACTGTAACAATCAAAATTTATCAAACTCAAGTATTATCTAATCGCTGTTATTACAATAATTGCAGAAAAATAAGATCCGTACTGAAATGATAACAATTCCAAACCGTTTAGCAAAAAAATGTTGTTCGTGAGACCACCGCACATCCAGCATATTTGTTCTGCAGAAACAAAAAATAAAATTATTTTCTTTTCTGTACACATAAATATGTAAATATGTTTATATACAAATCACTTGCTTTCGAATGTTGGGCCATTGCCGATATAAGTCGTAAAATATGTTCACTAGAAACACGGTAATGCCAGTTTCTTTCGCTAGGATGCTCAAGCCACCTGCTAGGATACTCCACCACAGATTGCATTTATCCTCTTGCCTGAAAACAAAAACAACAATATTAGTAATAATAATAGTTTGTTTGTTGAATAGTAAATGTGGTAGTTATAATAATAATAAATATTTACCCATGATACGCCAATAAGGAAATCAAGAAGAAAACACATGCTAAAACGTCGGCCCTTCCTACTACTCCTGTAACCTGAGAATTTCAATAAGATTACATTATTTATTTTGCTTTTATAAATTTTCATGTTAGTTCATTCAGTTATAACTAAAGAATTTATATAATAATTTTAAAGATTTTCGATAGCAAGATATTATTTAATGAAAATTCTCAAATTTCACAGCATTATTATAAGCCATAGTTTTGCTTAAATGTTTGATGCAAACTCTCATTTTGCTACACACTTGACAAGCAAGTTATAACTTTGTTCATTAACGCCACATTCTGATAAGTTTTACATGGAAAATTCTTATAATATACTAGATATATAAATGTATTAGATATAGGGTTTTGATAAAGGCATAACAGCTATTAGTCTTTATCGATAATATTTCTAATATTCTTGAATAAAAAAAATATGTGGTAAATTGTGTTCGGGTCAGACTCATGTGCGCGACCTCTGTTCTAGGTAGTCGGGTTCGCCTAGTTTGTGCCACTTATGTAAATGTGTTTTTCTTACTATTATGTTATATTTGTCAACTTTGTCCTCATTGTACTGTCTGCTGTCAATGTCTGTCCATTTCTTATTGTATGGCTTCGATCTTATTGTAAGGGTATGTCTTGTTAGGATACCAAATACACACGAATTTTGCCATGCTTGTTTAAATTTTAGTTAATGTCACTGTTGTTTAATTGCTTTTTTGTCACTTTTTTACTTGTCCGTCTATGTAAAGTTATATGTTCATTATCCAGGGTACTGCTCAACCCACGGTTGCAATTTATGAGAGCAAATGTTTTGTTGCACCGTGACTAGGGTATTAGGGACTAGGACGCTAATGCACGTACTCTGAGCAATTCCGCGAATGGCAAAAAGTGTGTGTGTTTATTGCTCTGCTTTCCCTTCGTTCCAATTTCTACAATCACTGCAAGCGTCCTTTTCTTTACTTATCCAATGACCAATCGTTTTTCCTTCCCTTCTAGTCAGTTCGGAGTTAATTTAAATCCTTGCAACCCTTGAAATCGTCACTTACCTCCCAGCGACCAAGCAAGTTTGTTTCGTGTTCATTCTAAATCTATGCAGTTTGTCACTTCATCGTTCATTTGTATTTGTTAATTTGTTTTATTGTAAATTCTTCATTTGCAAGTGCAAATTCTTGTCTTGTCTTGTAAATTCATTCATTTTGTTTTGATATTAATATATTACTTTATTTTATTATTTTTTTCTGTCAAGATACATCTATACGCGAGTTACTTTTAAATAATATATGACATTATAAAAAATTCTTTGAAATAATGAAATATCTTTTTAAACCTTGTAAGTAGAAATTGCTACATTCAACCTAAATTTAAACTTTAAATTGATTTGTTTATTGCAAATTACTGCAAGCATTAAATTAAACAAAATTGATGTTACTAAATGCTGAATTTAATATGTTTTTAATTTCTATATGATGATAATGAAAATAAGGTGATTTATTTAGTTATTGATTAAACTTAAAACTAGTCAGTTCAGAATAAAATTTAAAAAAAATAGAACCATGAGAAACTAAGTTACAGATTTGCTCATTACTTTATAATGAATTGCTTAAGATCAAATTATCTAGTATCGAAAGATGCAGAAATTAGTCTAGTTTTAAGTGATATATATCATCACACACAAATCTATTAAATTAAGGATTAAACTCATTAAAAAGTCTTCAAGAATACATATACTGATAATTTAGGAACTAATTAAATTAATTTCGTTGATTGCTATGTACAAAATAAATAAAAGTAATGTGTAATTGCGTAAATTTTAATTTACTTTCAAATTACAGCAAATAATATTTGTAATTAGCCTTCTTTTTTATTGTAAATTTGCATTTTAATTAAAAAAAATTCTAGGAATTCTACCTGAATCCATAAAAACCAACTGCGCAAACTGTTCACCAAGACAAAAAGAAAATACAAAAAAAGTCCTCAGGCATTTCTTGACCGACGACGCAGATTACTGGGAGAAATTGGAGAAGATTTACGATCCCACTGGCGAATACAAGAGACAACATTGCGAGAGTGCTAAAAACGAAGGAATGCCCATTGGCAAACGCTGCTTATAAACAGTTAATATGTATCATTTATATATATAATAATTGCAATATAAATATAAATACAATATTTTTCATAAAAATAATAAAATTAATTAGAACATATACTTTAATTAATTATTATAAAACTAATTACCTAATTAAGTACTTCCAAACTCCAATCAACTCGTTTGTAGTTATTCTTGTCTAAATGTAATTGTTAATTGCAAAATTATCGAAATGAAACACACTATTATGTATTACAAAATATCCTATAAAAAATGTTCGAATGTTGCACATTCTACGGATATCGTTGCAACATTTATAGCTCAATGGACGACAAATTCGACGATCATGTCCAGTTTTTATTAAATATCATGTTGTGTGCGTGTAATTTTTTTCTGGTACTACTCAATACTTATATTACTTTAAGTTATTTATAATTTTAATTGAGAAATATCAAGTTTTGTCGTCGCACATTATTTGTTTTTGCAAGACTCTGTTTATTAACGTAATAGTATTTCATAGACAGACACCATGTTATTTCAGTATAACAGGTCTAAACCAACAAAAAACTGGTTGCATTAAGCCTTCCTTAACGTTACAATTCGTTCGTACTCGTTGTCTGTAACGGCTGCTCGCTTGTTACTTTTCTTGTGCTCGTTCGGTAATTTCTACTCGCACTCGTTAAAACAACCTTAACGCATCGTTGCGTAAAACTCAATTAAGTAAAAAAATGAGTTCTAATGTTTATATTGTTCAAGCGATTTGCACGTGCGAGATGTAAAGCGAACACTGATAGACATAATAACGTATTCAGTAACGTAAAATAATTTACTCACGGTTGCTAACACAATTAAAAAGAAAGTACGAATGTACAACTAACATGTACCCTTAACATTTGATAAACTTTATTTGCTTCACATGAACTTTTGCAGTTTTGCAATGAAAAAAAAACGCAGCAGACTCTACTTTAGAACCGCTGAACTAGCACGAAATGGTGTCATATTGTGCTAGTTTTGCTATCATATCAAGAGTCGTTTGATATGACCACCATATTGAGTACTTTTCAGCACTAGTGGCGGTATGATATACTGATTTAGAGTAACGGCAGTGAGTGAATGCAATTTTTTCACATTTAACATTAACATATAACAACAAAATAACAATTAAGTAAATACTATCCTGTGTTTGCTGCAATTTAATTAAAAATAGGTACTGCCAAATTATTATTTCTTGTAAATAATTTTACAATCAAAAATAATTTAAATATATTTATTTATTAATGATCGCAATATTAAATTGTATGTAATATAAAACAATTTTTAAATACTTTTATATGACAGATATTATGCAAATCATAAACTTCAATGTAAACATCATCAGGAAGAAAAAAAATGCACACATAAAAAGTGAAACTAATTTGAATATGTAAACAAGTTCATCGTTTCGTTTTAGTTTTTTCGCACAGAACCGGATTAGCTTATAATGAGCCTTAGGCAAAAATAATATTTTGGGGCTTTGCAATTCATGCAAAATAAATTTGTCATGTGATAGTAGACTTTTTGTCCTCCATAGCCGTGGGGTCCTTAACATTTGGCCAGTTTGTCTATTGGTTAATTCGGTCTGGTTTGAGTAAAATACTTAATTTTCGGTTCTGACGTATTTTGTTACACTTTTTGTTTATCGTATTTATTGTACACACAAAGGTACTTTTTTTGGTAATGTTTTCGATTTTTTTTTTTGGATTCTATTTGGTTTTGTTGTTGATTAACGTGTCCGAGTATGTATCGTGTGTATGGCATGCGTCAATGTTGTGGTCCTTGACACGGCACGAGGACGAGAATGCACGTATTTAAACTTCTTGGAATATATGATTCGAGTTTATAAGAAGAGCATTTTATCTTAGCTCGAATTTTTTAAATTTTCCATAAATTTTATGGTTTATGATGTTGTTTGCGTCGAATATCTGCGCTTCATACGCTGAGATCATTATCAAATCGTTTATATTAATTTATATTTAGAAGTCGGATAATATTGAAACTTTGAGACCAGACGACTGCTATTTGCGAATTTTGCAATTTTGCTGAGCGATCTGCCAGTACCATGTCAGTTTGCATTCAGCTATTTCATGCGATACAATCATTCAGTTTCCTTTAAAAATTAATGTGAAATTTTATTATTGCATATAATAGCCGCCGTCTAATATTGAAAATTGTCTTCTTTTGTAGCAAAGTATAGCCAGTCAGACTACCATTTTACTAATTTTGTGTAGTTCTATGATATAAGCGGTATAATCATTCAACGTAGACTTCTCTCCTTACTTCATAACGATCATTTGTCTTCATAGTTTTGTTATTCGCCGAAAAGCAACTGATATGCGGTATTTAGCGTTCGTTATACATTTTCCCCATCGAATTGGAAGCATTTTGATTTCGTTATCATAGAAAGAAGAGTGACTGGTATGAAGCCAGTTGGACCCCTAAATTATCAAAAAAATTCTTACAAATGAACGCCTGGGTCCGGCTACGCTTTAAGTTTGATGAATCTACTATTCAAAAAAAACCAGAAGAAGTCGAAAATGAGATCAATGATTGTCAGCCATGCACGAGCATCACTGATGCGTTTGAGAATGTGTTTTTTGTTCGATTCCCAAAAAGTGAATTAAATTGAATTCTATTTTGAACGCGGATAATCTCCTTGATGAACTTTTAATCGCAAAACCGATCAAAAAGACGGAAACAACTCATAAGAAATGTCATTATGCTTCACATCAATGTCAGATTGCATACCGCTGTTTAAATGCCACATAAATTTGAAAAACCTTCTGGGAGATTCTTGAACATTCTTCATCTCTCCATGTGACTTTTGCATGATTGGTCTACTCAAAGGGTAGAAATGGCAGCATTTTAGCAATAACGAAGCAGTAAGAAGAATTACGGGATTAAAAAGATCCCGTTTTGATAAGAAAATGTATTTCAATGCTAAGGGATTTTCGGGACTACGCGTGGTTACTGCACTTGTTTGGGTCCATTGTACTAAGGTCTCTTATCAGCTTTATTTCCGCTCGACCGGGTTTTCTTGCAGCATATATTTGCAAATTACAGGGATAGGTTGCAAGTTCAGTGCATTACCCTTTTTCTTATTCAGAAATAGGGAAGGGTGAGATCTATTTTGCCGGTTGCAGAGTTTGAATTGGGGTCGTTTGCGTTTGAATATATTTACAAAATATTTACAAAAATTGCTTCATCTTCAATGAATAATTGTCTTTATGTATATTTATTGCCATTGAAATAATAACACATGACAAATGACGGTTATTATTGTTAAAGTTCACATTAATATTTACTTCAAGTACATAGATCTGATGTAATAAATATGTTCATAATAAAGGCTATCCAGATGCATGTAAATATTAAATGAATATTCAATTGCTATGCAGTCAGGTGCAGAGAAATTAGTAACATAACAGTTTCATAAAAACAAATAATCACGGTCAGTGTTCACTTCTTATTTGATAAAGATTTGTTATCCCTAATCATAAAAATGACTCTTTCTAAATCCCAACTTGCGCTACTGACTTACTTATTGAACTACATGTACGAATGTCCATTATATCCCCGCACTAATTACGACACTGCCTGTGACACAAACCCAACTACTCAAACCTACGACTTTATTATAGTAGGCGGTGGATCTGCAGGCACAATCGCCAATCGCCTCAGCGAAAATCCAAATTGGAGAA
>JARJDU010044236.1:0-20763 GCA_030264695.1 Lissagria laeviuscula
CCAGATTCCGACCACAAACTTTCAAGAATTGGCCTTGTGATTTGTTAATGGTCGTGGCGAATGCAAGACGGATCGGAAATTGAAGTCTCTGAAACTCAAACGGCATCGTCGGGTTAAATTCTTGTTCTTCAATAATGTCTGCCCCAAATAAGGTCGTTTGAAAACAACCATGGTATTTTTAACTGTTTGCAAGAAAATGACGTGATTCTGGTGATTCGCCACAATGCAATAAATGCAATGGCTTAGGTGGAGAAGTGAATAATGGCAATTTCACTTTTCCACTAAGGCAGCACAATCCTGGGCGTTGTTTCTCTGGAAAACTCCAATGCAAACGCTGGAATGCAAGCAGTAATCAGTGCTGCAATCATATCGAAACGCTGCTCGATTCAAATCAGCACTTGATAAATCTCTTCTTGTGCGTCGAAAAATTATTTACTTCTTCATCTCTGTTATTCGCTCGACGATTTCGCATTGCCAACCGAGCCGTTTCACGGGCTGCCTCGCTTTGCTCTTGTGATTGAGAAGAACGAAGTCGAACCATACTAACGCTGCGCTTTTCACGGGCAATTCCATGTGCTTCTTCAGTCATTTCATTCGCAATGTTTCGTATCCTTCTTGTATTACTGCTTTGTCGGGAAAGATTCGATCGTTTTGGTCGCGGCATTGTTAATGATGATTCAAAGAGAATACAAATTACTCATGATTATATATTTCATACAAAATTTATATTATCAAATTCTTTACTTGACCATACACAAAATTACGTTTAGCTGTCATTTACGTTTTTTTTTTGTTGTTCCGCGTTTTATAGTGACTTCACGGAAACGCGGTCGAACGGGATAAAAAGCCTATGTCCGTCTCCTTGTTCTAAGCTACCTCTCCACCAATTTTCAGCCAAATCAGTTCATCCATTCTTGAGTTATAAATAGTGTAACTAACACCACTTTCGTATATATATAGATAATAGAAATATGTCCTACGAGTAGTGCAAAGGCCTCGTTTATAGACAGCAAGGGCAACATAATCGTAAAGGACGCTCTTGCCAAAGATAAGTAAACGAGTTGCAATATACACAAAATTTAAACTTCGCACTGCGCTAATGTCATTATCTTACAAAAATAAAATTGTAAATCTTAGTTATAGTTTGGTTTGGGTAAATAAAATTTAGCAACTAATTCAGGTTATTACTTTTGCTTGTTTAATTAGTGAATAGTTATTTAATTACATAACTAAAATAGTAGGAAAGTACCTATTATTATTCGATAGATGAAGGACAAATTCAGAATCGCAGTATTTTTCGAAGATATATTGAAAGACTATCAATTAGATCCTAGATCACGAGTTAGCAGGAATCAGAATGGACGATGGAAGAAGCGTGACAGTAACAGCCGAACGGAGACCAATGGAGCCTAGATTCCGAAGAGACTTCACCTCAAAAAGATAGGCATTAACAACTAAAGGAGAATCTGGGCAAAATTGCCAAGCAGCAAGCCAAAACCCACTTAGGGTTGTAGAACTCAAGTTTAAGAAGAAGAACCGCCTCAAAATGTAGAAAGGCATTTAAAAAATGGGGGAGAGATATAAAAATAAAACGTAAATAGGATATCTAGCAAAAAGTTTGTTCGGGTAGGCATACAAAAGTTTGTCCTAGGCGCCATTTGGATAGGTACTAACGTAATTTTTTGGGCCCCAAATTAATTTAACGCCCTGGGCCATGGCCCAAGATGACCCATACGTAAATCAGACACTGTATAGAGGTGCAAACAAATCACACCATTGTTTCCAAAAATTAAAATTCATCAACACATATCTAGTACAAATTCACACAAACCTGTGTCCCATAGGCGATGATAAGATACCATACGAAACATATCGCACGCATGCACGTGAACTCAACTTGTCTATGGAAAGCGAATTTAGTGCAAACAATATCGAATTACCATACGTACATATGTCAATGAATTATACACTAGAAATATTCGATTAGCATATAAATTACTTGTTTATCATCAATAAGCGCCATGCTGCTTGTAGACCTTGCACTTTTATTTCATATCTCTGCATAGAAATAACTTGATGGTTGTCATATTTTAGGCAAACCAAGTTCACGATGGCTAATTGACCTAATCCTATTTTTACGTTGATTCGATTTGTTTTAAGATGAAATATCGAAAAAATATCGAGAGTTCGTGTTGTTTTGATTAAGGCAGAATCCGAAATTGTAGCAATATTTTCATGTGGAAAACATTGTCGACTAATAACAAGCTATCTGATTACATTTATGTTTGCAGTGAGAGAAATAATTGAAGTGCGAACATTCGTGATATTTTCAATATACTAACAAACAAATAAGCATTGCATTAGACACAGGAGAGTAAATCGAAACCGAAGAATCTGGTAATATGTCAGTCATTATTGACTGGAATTCGAACGTCCTTAGGGAGCGAATTAACCTGTTAAAAGTTATCCAAAGGAGACGTGAAAAACGTTAATTCTGTTACGAATTATACTGCCGAATTTCTTCTACCTAAACTAACATTACATGTTGCAAAAACACATTGTAAATTTTAAATATTTATTTATATACTAGTTGAGTCGGCAGGCGTTGTTCTGCCCTTATCAAATATATGTCAACGAATGCATTTTTCTGCATCCCTAGGACAAAAGAAATATGTTGAAGATATCGCAGCAAATGATCAAGTAGTTTATTATACTATGTAGCAGTGGTGTCAGGGCGGCACCACTTTTTGAGGAACAAAAATTTTTTTTCAACAAAGGAATCTTATATTTAATTTCCTACAAGTGTGCGCACTGTATATGAAAAAATAAAATATGGGACTGACGGCTCTGACAATAGTCTCTTCACCCATTACTGAGCTAAAAAAAAGACCAAAAAAATGTATCTACCTCGGCGAGCGGTTAGGTGGAAAATCCTAAAAATGCCAAAATATTATACAAAATTCAAAGGCCCAGTTCGTGGGTTAGCTAGAAAAGCTTTTTAGTCAAAATTTTGTATCAAAAAATAATTGGCCCTAACACTACACCCCTGCTATATATAAACCGTAAACTATGCAATAAGCACATTTTATTTGTAAATTCCATGTAAATTCACGAACATAAAAATTTCATTGCAGTTTTCCTTGAAAGAAAATTGAACATTTAAACCGAAAAATTTGAAAATGTAGGCATAAAAATGTTATAAATCAATGTGCAGCAGGTAACATGCAAAAATAATTTACACGCATCATAAATATGATAAGAAAGTAGATTATAGGCTGCATTCGTACATTTCCAAAAAAAGCGAACCGCTGAAATTTTTATGCCTCACTTCTTTTTGTTGTATAAAATAATATACTTAAATAAACTGCAAATTTTAAAAGTAACACCAGCTTGCAAGGAATAACCATTGTGTGGGAAAGAATATCCAATCATTCTGATAAGAAACAACAGAAATTAACATATCAAATGTTATATTAAACGATTCAAATTGACATTGAGTCCTTCACGGTAACTGATAATATTGTTAACGAATAAAGTTTTTGCATAAGAATTTAATTTAAATTTATTAATGTTAATTAGTGAATGCGAGGGAATAAGAAAGGGAAAATGCATTTACCAAATAACACTTGAAATTGATTTAATATGTGTAGAATGAAGAAAGATACATCTCAAAGGACCACTCTCTTGACAATTCCATATGACAAAACGTGTGTAAAATAAAAATAAGAACGCAAAAACAGTTTTTCTCATTTTAGTCAAGCATTACTTCGCGAGAGGGCTGTTATACCCCCTCTGCTCTTTCCATATATGTAGACTCTACAGCGGCTGACCTCTCCTCAATTTCTCCAGCTGTCGGAGCTTAAGCACCGCTTCCCATGTTGTTTCGCTTATTAACATCTCGCCAACAATGTTCTCCTCTTCTCTCTCGAATCGCGGACACTGCAAGAACACGTCCTCCACGTCTTCCTCTTCAAGCTGGCAGATGTTCTGGAAAGCTCTAAAAGTGCGATGTCCCGTCATGAGTGGCGCAAGGTGAAACTCATGATGGCTGGGATGAGCCGGTGTATCCAACGTCCCAGATGTCCCAGAATTGCTGCCAGCATATCATCGAAACTATCCTGATCTCTGCGCCGATTGAACTTCGTATATCTATGTGTGGCTTGGGTTGCTCTCCCCTCGCTCCAATTCCTCCAATCAATGCACAGCTTCCTGTCCTTACTTATCCAATCAAAGTTCGTTTCCCTTCGTTCACTTCTGGTCAGTTCCGAGCTTCCCTACCACTAAATTCTTCACTTTACCCTGAACGGCGACGAACTGAATAAGACGTAGCTTAATAAACATACGAACAGGCACTTTCACAAGCGGTTTCACGCCCGAAAATTGTAATTTCAAGTTTCTCGATTTGGCGCCCGGGCACAGACGACCCTCTTTGCTTTGAAAATGATATATTATACTCACTTCACTTCAAAGAAGTTCTCGCCTGATTTGGAATCGTACTGAATCTTCCACTTCAGATTTTCTAATTTTCTTATGTAATCGTTATTTAAGATGGGTCCACCCCCAGAAGCCGTGAAATCCATACCATAAAAATTCAAACCCGTCAATATCTTAGCTCTGGATGCATTATCATCGGTTAACGATTCAATGCAATCTTGCATCCATGGAAGTGGTCCATTTGGTCCTAAAACGAATGATTCCATTAAGCAATGGCGTCGATACAAGCAACTCAGAGATATAATACCTGGCCTATGTATGTTGGAATAATCGTATGTCATCAACGAGACGGCAGTCACATCATCTTTCAATGCTTCGAAGTCCTCATCGGAGAAATTGAAATCCTCGCCGCGCTTAGGTGGCACAACTATGATGTAATCCAAGGAATTTTTATTCAACTCAGCGCCAATTGTCTTCATTAAATTAATAAGTAAATTATTCTTTACTCTGCCAGCCAGGACGGACCACACTTCAATAACAAATCCATCAAATGACCATTTTTGAGCAGACTTAACAAATGTTCTCGCCAATGCTTGCATCTCATGATTGTTTGACAATAATGTGACAAACTCATTTCCAGACCAGTTATCAAACAACATTCTTGGCACAATCTTCACTCCTGCTTGTGCACCATTCTGCTTAACTTCTTTCATCCAACTGACATCCACATCTTGCGTCCCAGTGACTTCATATTTCCCATTGCCTTTACGTTTAATTTGCAACCATACTGGGCTGATGTGAGTGAATTTGTTAGCAAATATTTTTGCAATGTCATAGCCTAAATTATTCCACTAAAAACATATATGGTCATGTCTTAAATGAAGATTATGTTAAGTAAATTGTAATTATATACTAAATTCAACCCTTACAGGTGTAACATATCCTAAAACCATTCCAGGAAAGTTCTTCTTTGAAGTATCTTCATAATATGCTTGGTAATTTGTAAGAATTTCCTCGGCTGCTGGATATTCTGATACAAGATCCTTCATATGAACGGAATATTTTTGCGGTCCTGATTTTATATTTGGTTTAATCTCAACCTTTTTTGATTTGGGTGACTTCGGACTCAATGTTCCATTGACTTCATGTAAGGTAATTATGACCAATATCATAAAAAGTTTTCCAATGCTATTACCATTTACAGACGTCATTATTGAATACTGTAATTCTATTAGCAAGTATTAATTGTTTATCTTTAATTTGATCATAACATCGGTGAAAAAGAATTAACCTAAAGCAGAAAACATGTATTACACGTATTTATTTGCTGTTCATAAAATTTAGCCATCGGTTATTGGAATTTATTCTATGCACCCCACAATGCAAGTAATATTCATTACTAAATACTCAGAACAAATAAATATAGAAGTAGCGAGCTTATAGCGCTTATATGAGTTCGTAATGTTTCAACATAACACTCAACTTTTTAATAGGCGCAAACATTTTCAAATAATTTAGTATGTCTTCCAATTTTATTATATGGCTGGATACGCAGAAAGCTCAGAAAATTTATTAGAATCCGATTTGAAATGCAGATAAAATTATTAAATAAATTGTATAATTTAATGTAAACAGCAAAAACAAAAAAAGTTGTAGTATTATGAGTTATTGATTGAGATTGATTGATTGAAACTGTACTAGCGGGTGTAAGAAGGGGGTTTGCATATGTTGGTACCAAACAAAGCCATATCGCGCTTCTATATTTATATTTATTTTGAGACTTAATGCAATTGTTGTATGATCCAATTATTTTTTTATTATAAATTGCATTTCAATATTACAATTACAATAATTTCTGCATAAATTCTTAAATTAAGTAATTGTTGGGCATTTATAAAATTCAATCAAATTATATTGCGTAGTTATTACCACATATTGCTATTGGCAGCACGTAACGAAGTTGCCTATCATAGAAACGTCGCAGCCGTCACTGTCTTATGTAAATAACTCGTGTGGTGCAAAATATCCGTATCATAGTCCTCTTGAACACAATATATTTCGCAAACAGTTTTGTCAAAAAAAATATGCACTAATTCAATCGATATCTAATTATCATCAAATTGGGAGTCCCCGCGTTAACGACATCATTCGCATCAACAGTGCCCGCCAATTTCACGCACAATCTGACTACCAACATGATGGAGCCATCATTTTCACGGAACGAAATAATTGGATTCGTGGTACGACTTTCCCTGGTCAGCGCAGTAACATTCGTCAGCATAAAATGGATAATGGAACGTGTGGATCCCGCAAACAAAAACAAGAAGAAGGCCAAAGAGCGCGCCGAAGAAGCACTAAGGAAGTGAGTGCGAATGCAATTCTAACCAATTCAAAAACAATAAATCAAATCAATAACTCTCTTATTTTGAATGTGTATTTTTAGATTGGCGAGCAATGGGAACGCGCCGCTGACGCTAGATAAGCTCACAGACTATGAGATGTTAATTGCACAGAATATTATCAATCCCCAAGATATCCGAGTGACATGGAGCAACATTGCTGGACTTGATGGGGTTGTTGAAGAACTTCGTGAAACAGTAATATTACCAATTCAAAGGAGAGAGTTGTTTGTTGATTCACAGTTGACACAGCCACCTAAGGGTGTATTACTGCATGGGCCTCCTGGATGTGGGAAGACTTTAATTGCAAAGGCAACTGCCAAGGAGGCTGGAACAAGATTTATCAATCTAGATGTGTCTACTTTAACTGATAAGTGGTATGGAGAAAGCCAAAAACTGGCCGCTGCGGTGTTCAGTCTGGCAATAAAACTGCAGCCGTGCATAATTTTTATTGACGAAATCGATTCATTCCTGCGAGCCCGCAATTCGACCGATCATGAGGCGACGGCCATGATGAAAGCACAATTCATGTCTTTCTGGGATGGCCTTATCACTGATCCTAATACGACTGTCATTATTATGGGGGCGACCAATCGACCGCAGGATCTGGATGCAGCAATCTTGCGTCGAATGCCAGCGACGTTTCACATCTCAATGCCAAATGTTCAGCAACGCGCCGAAATTCTCGCATTGATTTTGGATAACGAGCCCATTGAGGATAGTTTCGATAAGATGCATGTGGCGCGTCTTACCGATGGATTTTCCGGTTCGGATCTGCGCGAGCTTTGTCGCAATGCGTCGGTCTATCGCGTGAGAGACTTCCTGCGAAATACGGCGAACCAAGAAGCTCCGGCCGTCGGCGCCGCCGATTCCGAGGACGAGTTCCACGATGCCCTAAGACCTATTACCATGGACGACATGATGGCGTCGTTCAAGAAGATGCGCGAATCGAAGGTACAATGCGGCACGCTGCCGCTGCACATTCGACTTGATTAACATCCGTTCCCAATCGTAGAGCGCTACTTAGCTAATCTAAATGAATATATTGAAAAATCAAACGACTTCGCGAACAAGTTCAAATTTGTCGATCGTAAAATTCCAATTTCGAATGAGTAATTATGTGCACTGTTGCTTTAAGTCAATTCTTGGTTCTTCAAATTGTACATGCGAATGGCACCGGTCGATTTTTCCTACTTCTTATCGTTTACATGTTTTATTGAAAATTCATCTTGTCTCCGCCATTCAATTCGAACCGAGATTATCTCTTAATTGTCGTTTGTTTTGTGCTGGCTTCATGGAGATAATACCACCTGTCGTCATCTAGAGACACGCTAAGTGCTTACAATTTAGAGGAAAACCAAATACCACTTACACCTAAATACTTCTCTTTACAATATTCGAGAATATCATGTTAATTGTATTGACAAAATAAAATCTATTGTATTGTTACATGATTTTATAATTTATTCACTGTAGCGCTAGTGCAAATATTTATATGAAGAATAATTACTTATAAAGAGGCAATTGCAAGAGCATATATGTACATTCTTGTGTATTATACCATGTTAATATGTAAATCCAGTCAAATCAGTTGTTACTTTATAGACATTGACTTGTATTTATATTATAAATCTCTAGAGAATGCATGTCTCTTGGCATTTCTATAAATGGGAAAGAAATCGTCACAACTCAGAGAGCTTTATTGTAACAAATTACTAGTTTCATGTGTTAACTTAACTATGTTGGATGTGTGCGATATGTGTATATTAGTTACAACGTGTTTGATGATAACTTATCAATTTGTTGTTATGAATACTAGATGAGAAGCCATAGTCTCAAAGAGTAATAATATATCTGTTGATTGTAATATAGATCATTATTATGAAATGAATTAATTAATTTAAGATTATTTTACATCATTAGAATTAAAACGTAGAGGGTGAAAGTGTATATTAAGTTATTTTGTCACAATGGCACTATTTAATACATTATTATTTTTCAATCGATGTTTTCTTGTGTACAATTATTTGTTGTGATTTATGGCGACATTTATGCATTCATTAAAGCAATCCGATGAGCTTGGAGACTTGAAAATGTGCTGTTTATCTGAATCGCGATTTTAAGGTCGATGAATAGTTTCGTGAAATGCTTGAAGAATTTTTTAAGTACGAAATTGATTATAGATATACAAGTGGAATAGTCACTGAAAGCCAAAGGCATCTTTAGGCGCGTCGGACCGTGAATTTTGTAGAAAGTAACGCTCGTTGCGATTGGTTGATCGATGCCAAGAGAAACGTTGCAAGTGGGGCAGCGCGCATAGCGATTGGGTGATCGATGTTCAGTGGATATAAATCGACATACCCGTAAATGAATATTCTATTAATTCTTATTTTCCAGTCCTTTCTACTCATCACAATGCTTTTACCTTTTGCTCTCAAGATATATTTTTTTAATTATAAAACTTTTTCTTTTAAAGATTGGCGATATTTAAAAAAAATTCATAATCACCGAGCTTTGTGATATATTTTTCCATCGAGTTGGAAGCTTTTTGATTCTTTCATCGTAGTAAAAAGAGGGAGGGGGGTGTTCTTGCAAATGAAGGCGATCGCCCGGCTGAAATTCTTCAACGGCTATGCAACCAATTTGGTGAATCTTCCCATCTTCGACGAGAAAAGGTCGAAAATGAGATCCATGATCGTCGTTCTCGCCCGATCATCATCACGGATGCGATTTCGCAGGTGTTTTTTTTTTCTTCTATTTTGATCGATTTTCTTCATGAACAATGGATAATCAATGCAGATTACTATTTTAGTCTCCTTGATGAACTTAAGGCTGCTTACCGATCAAAAATACTATGAGACCCATAAGAAATGTCATTTTGGTTGAAGGCAATGCTAGATTGTATACAGCTGTACGAACGAGACAAAAGTTATAGGAGTTCTTTAACATCCCCCATTTAGCCCAGGTTTCTCTCCGTGTGATTTTTACATGTTTGGCCCACTCAAAGAGACAATGGGAGGATATCGTTTGGCGATGATGGAGTAGTGGAGTCGCGCGTGCGAAACTGACTCAAAAAGCTCCCATTTCGATGGAAAGCATGTACTACAAAGCTAAGTGATTTTTAAGAAATGTAGAAAAGGAAGAATTTTTAAATTGTTTATCATTCAATTTAAAAAAAAAGTAAATTCTTATTTATATTTGGTCGACCCTCGAATATTAATATGCCATAGGAACAAGATAGAAATAAATTTTTACTTCTTTCTGCAATATTCATTAATATAAAGAAAAGGAACATAATTCAATAGGTAAACAATAATTCATTGAAACAATTGCATTCATAAAATAACTGTATTTGTAGTTATAGCCTACTTAGGCTCCGGAGTTTATAAACGAGACTAGAGACACCCGTTTTTTTTAAATTATAATATAAACCAGAGCCAAGTGCTCAAACTTTTAAGGCACAAATAATAGTTATCTAACAAAATGTAATCTTTCTTACTGCTAATATGAAGTCCCATTATTCAAATAGAAAATTTGAGAGGATCAAAGTTTGAGAGAAAATATATTAAATAGTTGGGGACGTGTAGTCAAAATCTTGAAAGAATAGTTGTTGCTTCTCCGTCAGCGGTTTTGATTCAGTTTGTGGCGCGGGTTCTTGACAAGTGAACTTTCTATCAAAGTTGCTCACATCTTCGGGACATTTTAAAACTGGTTGTCCAGGTGATTTGATCTTCCTTTGCAGTAAATCGTCCCAATTTATGCCTCGATAAAACGAATGTTTACGAACTTCATGGGCGTCCTCTTCGCTCGAACCAAGCCGCTGATTTGGATATTTACATAGCAATCGAGTGATGATCGATAAAGCATCCATACTAATTGATAGCGGAAATTGCACCTCGTCCTCCATGATCGCGCAGAATAAATGTTTTATGCCATCTTTTGTAAACGGATTACGGCCTACTATCATTTCAAAGAGAAATATTCCCAAGCCCCACCAGTCCACGGCTCTAGTGTAAATCTTATCACGAAGTATTTCGGGTGCAATTATTCTTGGTGTGCCACACAAGGTGCTGGTGCGATCGCCGAATCCGATGTTTTCCTTGCAGAGGCCGAAATCGGTGATTTTTACATATCCGTCCTTGTCGATCACCAAATTGTCCACCTTAAGATCACGATAAATGATACGATTCTCGTGCAAGAATTGCATTCCGAGGACGACGCACGCCGAATAAAACATTGCCGTTGGTTCATCGAATGGAGTTCCCATATGTGTTACAAGGTCGCCTCCTGGGGCATATTCCATCACGAAGCAAACGTGCGTTTCAGTTTGGATGCACGAGTAGAGATTAACGAGAAAAGGATGTCTAACGGAGGTCGCCAATTGCAAGATTCTCTTCTCACAAAAGAGCGCTCCATGGCCACGACGAGTAAGACACTTGGCTTTCTTGATAGTTTTGATGGCAAAGTATTCGTCAGTAGTTTGGTGCTTGGATAGAAACACTTCGCCAAAATAGCCAGCACCCAAAAAACTTATAAGTTTATAGTCCTTCATGGTAATGACGATTATCAGAAGTTTGATAAGGTAATTTCAAGATTCAAAACTGTTACTCCCACTCGTTGTTGAGAGACGCTTATCCGTTGGTGAATGCAATTTTGGAGGGGCCAAGATCAATATGGCGTCTAAGGCATCATATGTTTCTTGCGCATGCACCGACAACTGTAGGTTACTTGTGCTTCCGTTTTAAGTTTCGAATATCAAAAAGTTTTAATTTATCTATTTCATATGTAATGTTTTGCTTTTAATTGCGAAAGTTTTAATTATCGAGTTGCAGTGCTCGATAAATTGTGCTAAAAACTTGTTCGAATCGCATAAGTTATTCAACTGTTTTTACAAAGAGTGTCATGGCGACGACGGTGGGAATTCCAAATAGAAACGTGACATTTGTCGAATATAAAATTCACACAATCTTTTTGGTTTTCTACCTTTGACATCGTCATCATCAAAATTCATTTTAGAAATTTCCGAAATCGTCGCCGAATTTGCTAAAAAATCGACTTGTTGCTGGGCATTCTCTTTCAAATTTCGCGCCAGTGAGTGAAGGCGAGTTGCTTCCCGTGCTTTACATGTTGAGGGCGCGTGCTCCGTGAATCTCTTTTGGGACACGGTTTCCATCTTGATCACATGTGAGTACATCGACTTGGAGCTCTATTTACCGTTGAAATTAGGCAAATTCATTAGAATATTGTGAGCAATCAATTATCGTGAGTACAAATTCATCATCTAACGCGGCTGAAATCGTCGGCGCAGTGAAATTCGCGTTGGTTTCCACTGAAACTAGAAAATTCTGCATAGCGGCTGCATGACTATGCGGTACTTCGCGCCATGTTGCAATTGCTACGAGACGAAGTCAAAATTTTCATCCTTCCTCGAGAAGGCTGCATTCCGTTCATAATGTGCGCGCCAAGACCGTACACCGTATTCAATTGTTTTATTCGCATTCATTATTCGCCCGATGGCGGCGACATCATCCTTGCGGCGAGTTTGTGGTTATAGTTCGGTTGTCCACATGTTGCCGCGTGGCCATAGCTGTAAGGGGGCTCTCGCGACCGGTCAGCTAGCCGCAGCATGCCGCAGTACTCGCCGACAACCCATCGCCATCACATTTACTAATAATTTTCGTTTGGTTCACAGCTTCAGCAACGTTTTTGCGGCCTGTGGATATTGTAGCTATTTAACTAGACACAATGGCAGATATTGAGGATACCCACTTTGAGACTGGCGATTCTGGAGCCTCCGCCACGTTTCCCATGCAATGTTCTGCTCTACGTAAAAACGGATTCGTCATGCTCAAAGCCAGGCCTTGCAAGATTGTTGAAATGTCTACCTCAAAAACTGGCAAGCATGGTCATGCTAAAGTTCATTTAGTCGGCATTGATATATTCACAGGTGAGCAAAGTTTGTGTTGTTGATTTGCTAGTTTTTCAAGACTTCATGAATCCAATGCAAATGTCCTTCAATTATTTTAATTTGTTTTAATAAAACTCATGCATGTTTGTAACTAACTAAATCATCAGTTTGTTTTATCAAGATTGTGTTTTAGTGTAAAAATTTGAATTGATTGAGAAAACTACAGTGAAAATTGATATAGTCACTATTTTAATATTATCGACTGATACTGTTGACGAAATTAAATTTCTATCGTTTTCAGGCAAGAAATACGAAGATATTTGTCCATCAACTCACAATATGGATGTACCACATGTAAAGCGCGAGGACTATCAGTTGACTGACATTTCTGACGACGGTTACCTAAGCCTTATGTCTGACAACGGTGAATTGCGCGAAGATTTGAAGATCCCCGATGGCGATGTCGGCGTACAACTACGCGCCGATTACGACGCCGGAAAAGATATTTTATGCACCGTTCTCAAGTCTTGCGGTGAAGAGGTAAGATGCGAGAGCAAAGAGCACATGGAATCGTTCTTTTTCTATTCGATTACATTGACAATAATGAACTAATTGATGGAAATTTACGTACGCAGGTGGTAATTGCAGTCAAGACAAACACTGCCTTGGACAAATAATGGCCGGCACCGTCTCCCTCGGGCACTTTTATTAATTTCAGCCTGAGGGCGCTACTATGATAACAGCAAAATGATAAACGACATCAACTTTCAGGACCCATGTATAAAAATATTAATTATTCAGCGAATATACAAACCTTTTACATCGCGCTCGCATTGGCAACTTACGTTTGTTTGCAAGCTAATCGAGTGTTATACTTTGTTGTATTTACACATTTCTTTGTACTTTGTTGACATTTTATTATTTTTTTAAATGAAAATATACCAGCTCTTGATGATATTATTAAACAGAACAGATGATAATGATGATGATGATGATGATTTTAATTCGTGCGACGGATTCTCATTCCAAATTATTTTGAAAATTAGATAGCGAATGTTAAGGATCACGTTGTAACAACAGTTGAGCGCAGTTGAACTCTGAATGAAAAAAAAAATAGAAAACAAAGTATTGTAACACATTTACATATTTTAACATCTATAAATTAATTAATTGCTATACAAACAAATATAGAGCAGCGAACATTGCGACCGTACAAAAAAAAAACAATAAATTAGTTTATTTGCTTTATACGAATATATTGTTTTCCCCGTCTTTGAAAAATTGTGATTTTTTTTTTAAAATAATGGTTGCAATGTTCTGTACCATGTACTAATATTCAATAATTGCAAACTTATATATGTACATTAACATTATAATATTACGTTCTTGATTATGATTGTTTTTTATCATTAAAAATAATAAAATTGAAATTGTGCCTACTTTATAACAGTTAACATGATGGCGAAAACCATAATACTGATTGATCGCAATAATAAAATGACAATTTCGTTGAATTTCTTTTGTTTGCTTTAAACAACAACGCTTGTGTTGTCAATTTTTATTCGCTTTTCAGGGGTGCGAAGGAGCCTTCGCTTTGATACGTATTCCACACTTTAGTCATTGTTTAAACAAATAATACTTGAAAAATGTAAATATTTTTGAAATTCTGTTTCATAACATAATCAAAGGATTCTGATGAACAAATTATGTTTGTTGTTAAATATTTTAATCACATATCACGCATATTCTAAATTCTGCCGTAATTAAAGTATTCGACAGAGTGATCAAACGTTTTAATACAATTTGCAAAATATTACTAATCGGCCATTAGGTCGTAGGTCATTGTAACCGTGTGCATGTACATAATGCTGATATACCGCATGCATGCTAATAAGAGACAAGTGCCATTCTCAAATTGCGAATGAAAGCGGCTCATCATAGAATACGTCTCGCTGATAGCTGGTTGCCAGGTCAGTGAATTATTAATGATTGCACGGCCCCGCGCTGCCGCTATCGGCGTAATCAATTGCGGAAGCCGCTTCTCCCCCTTAGCGATTGATTTTTTTGGCGTCGCATAGAGTGGTACACATTGCGATTCTAACCTGGGCAGTAATACTTGAATACTAATTTTATAGTCATAAGTAAAATTTAGTTTAGTTCAAATTGAATAATAAATTATATATATATATATATACAATGCAGTAACAAAAAAAACACGACAATGACGTTTACCATTCAGCTGAAAATTACTTCCGTTGAAAAAACGATTAACTTACAACCGAATGAGTGTTATTAATTTAAAGCAAAACGTTTTCACTGTTTACTATTGCAGAGAATTTCAAATTGCGCGCTAGTTGATCGTCGACGCTCGCTCAGTGTCGTCGGAAGTTGCGGATTGTAAGCGGTGGGGGGTAGCCTTCGGTTCGTCCGAGACGCGCTCGTGCGGTTGCGTCGTTGCCGTCGTGCGCCGCGCTGTCGTTTGACACTTGACGCTCTCGTTCGCTATATTTATCTATTTATTGTTTTTGCTGTCATATAAACAATTTATGCAAAATTCAAATTCAACAATTCCGAGTTCCCCGCGCGCTGTCGATAATCGCGCCACTGTTCTGCCGGGCGTCGTTTGTTCGCGACCAGCCGCATGCAGTCCAACGTGATAAATGCACAAAAATAGACTTGCTGGATATTTATAAACTCGAACTGCTCGCGATATAATGTTGCCCATAATGAACCATAGCCTTTTCGATCACCATCAAATCAAAGTGGAGCCAATTCGATTTTATCAAAGCCAGCCGCAGCAGTTGCACACGCTGCAACAACCCTACAGGCCGGCGGATCATGTGAGCACATAGAGAGAACCTCCCTGTTTGCATGCTCTTCTATTCCATTTGGTCATTGTTCGCAGCAGCATTGTTACGAATTGTTTGTTTTCAGGCAAGCCCTCAGATTAGCCTCATGAGTGCACCTAGCACTCCAACATGTGATATCAAAGATGAGGTCATGTCTGAAGGCACTCTCAGTGGTGATAGTAACAACACCACGATGATCTCCACAGCACCAACTAGCAAAATGCAAACGTGCAAGATCTGTGGCAAGGTGTTATCTTCCTCCTCCTCATATTATGTGCACATGAAGCTGCATTCCGGTCACAAGCCGTTTCAATGCACGGTGTGCGAAGCAGCGTTCTGCAGGAAGCCTTACTTGGAGGTTCACATGCGCGTGCATACCGGCGAGCGGCCCTTTCAGTGCGATCAGTGCCAAAAGCGATTCACGCAAAAGTCCAGCCTCAACACGCACAAGCGTGTGCACACCGGCGAACGGCCATACGCTTGCGAGATATGTGATAAGCGTTTCGCAGTGAAGAGCTATGTCATTGCACATCGATGGTCGCACGTCTCGGACAGGCCCATCTCCTGCGATCGTTGCCAGATGACTTTCACGTCCAAGTCGCAATACGCGCTCCACTTGCGCACGCACAATTCAAACATTTGCTACGAATGTACGGTGTGCGGCCGGACCTTCGCCAAGGACAGCTATTTGATTAGGCATCATTATCGGGCGCACTCCCAGGATCCCTTCATTCTTACTCAGGGTACGGTGAGGGGAGTACCGCACAAGGCGATAGATCTCATCAACAAATTTAATCTTAACAATACGGGCAATAATGGGGCTAACAATAACGGGATTAATATGCCTTCGAATGGGTCTCTGCAGGGCCCGCCAACTTCTACTGCGTTAGAAGGGCCGCCAGGGAAACCCACATAAAAGTCATACACTTGTCTGTAGGGATCTGAAAATGATCGCCGGTCTGTCTCCCAAATTGAACATCAAAAGTATTCGGTTGCTGGTTATTATTGACATTTATTTGTAGATTTTGTATTTCCTGCGCCTTGAATAGAGTAACCATAAACCGAAGTAATGCAAGAAATCCGTGCTGAATAGAACGTTATAGATGGCTGTAGGATGTAAGCATTTTCCGAGTCAGTAGATAGTTGACAGTAGTTTGCTAAATTCTTGGGGAAATGTGTAAAAGGCGGAAAACATGTGTAAGGATATTACTTTTAGGTTTAGCCTTATGTTAAAAGAAAGTTATAGCTATATCTAGGCCTAATCTATATTATCATTATTTGTTATGTTAAATTTATTCAAATTTGTTGTGTTCGCGTATTTACCCTAGGATCCTGCATGCTCTAATCTACTGACTCTGAACTGTTTTTGGTAGATCATACAATTAGAGAACTATTTATTATCATAGAAAGCTTGTTTACAGTCGAATTATTTAGGATTTTCGATTTGTCATTGATGTCTTATTACATGGTGCTACTACACCTGTGGCCATAAATTGCTAGTAGTTAGGTGTTTACGTTTGTAAGCTAAATGGATTTACGATAATGCGAGTTGTTTCAACGTTTTATAAATTAAGCTTTAAATTGAGCCGAGATCGACAAAATCATGATATCATTTTAGTTTAGGTTTCATTTTGCATTATTTATCGTTATTATAAGTATAATTTTATGCGGAAGTGATTTTAAAGCATTTTATTGCTGAACAAATTATTGTTTTCATAAACCTTATGAAACTACTAGGAGATTTTACTTTCAGCTACTCAAAACAAAATCTGTTGTATGAAAAATTAACAAATACTTTCGATGTTCATTTATTTACTTTATTGCTGATTAAGTAATTGATATGTTATTCTGCTGCATAAATGTGACAGTTCAATAGGTTTGCTGTAATTACTTATATTAAGTAAGCATAGGTTTTGAAACTATTTCAGTTCTATAACAGATAGTTATAAGAAATTGCCGAATAATTAATTATCTGTCTGTCGAAAGTTTTATATGATAAGTTACATACTAATTTATTGAAATGGGATTTAGTATTGTTAAATATTGTAAGATTTAAGTTAATTTATTACATACTTAAATCAAGTACCACTCAATTCGATGGGAAAATTGCTTTAAGCCAAATTGTTTTGAACTGTTTTTATAAATTAGCTTAGAGTTTTACAAACGAATGGGAGCAACGTGGGCTTCGATCCTTATGACGAGTGCAAAAGACGAGGGCATTATTGAAACTGAATGATGATATTCCGGAATGGCGTCTCTGCTGAATATTTTCATTCGACTCTTATTTATTGTGACCTACTCACGATAGCCATATTCTAATTCTGATACATAAAATCGTTATGATTAAGTTTTATTTAATTGTGAATGGTAGTTATGATCTAATATGTCTAATTTTATTAGAGTGACATTGTGTGCTAGAGTTTATTGTCACTTGTCAAGTACATATAACAAAATTAAAATACAGTCTTAGAACTTAGCGTCGCTGGCAATTAATACCATGCAAGAAAATAAGATTCTGTTGGCATTCACTAACGCTCAAAGCTGATAATATGCGTACCACTTTTTATCTTTATACACCAACGTATTTTAAATCTTGGATAGCATTCAACGCAAAAGAGCAACACCAGAAACACAATAAGCAAAATTTAAATTTAAAAAAATACCAGACGCAATTTTAATATACATACACACAGTACTTATAAGAAGTAGTCACCAACTAAATGATATTTAGAGTATGATGAGAAAGAAGTATGTGAACAAAGCTGAAAAGTAAAATCCTAGAGATTATTAAGCAACAAATGAGATTAGCTTTAAGTATATACAATAGATAAGTACCTATATTAAGTATTTAGTTGTTTAACTAGAACAAGTGAGGTGCTTAAATATTATTATTATTAATATATAAAAAGCCATGTAAATAGTGCTGCCGATGAAAAAAAAAGCAAATATGTAAAAGTTATTTTTCGTACGACGAAAATTATTATTCGATATAATGTAGCGTTAAAAATATTGTGTAAATGTAATCAACTAATCAGGCATCCATCACTTCGTGTAAGAATTGATGTGAAGTTGAGTTGCAAATTTGATTATTATAGGAAATGCGTACGTTTCTTCGGAGACTTGTATGGGACTGTACTTTCAGCAATGATATGTTTTAGTATCATTTCAAATAATGAAATCTCATAATTATTATGATTACAGTAACTGACTGTGTATTATAACCGTAGATATATATATATATATGATACCGAGATCGTACATGCAAATCAACACATACATACATATTATATACATATAAAATTATATTATATATATATATAAATACATATATAGAATATTTATTGTAAAAAATTCATGTATGCTTTTTAAATTAATATACAGATATAAATAAATCATTTAGTTTTTCGTTTCTATTAAATGCTTCTCTAATCTCATAAGGATTGGTCTAGTAATCCTTGGAAAATAGACCTAATTGAAGGCCTATTTTAGCTAATTTATGCTTGATTTTAGCTATTATTTATTCCTTAGTTATTTATCATTTGAGAGTTAATTAAATTTTCTAGAGGATTAAATCTTGGGTAGGATTAATTCCGGAAAAAATTAATGTTTGGTCTATTGTTTTTTTTAATATCCAATCAAACATTACTCTTAAACAAATTATTATTTTTTTGCCACCTTTATTCGGGGAATGTTTAACCGCATTAATTTCTACCTACCCCTATTTGGGGTTGTTTAACTCTATTTGACTTGATTTTTCCTCCATAGTAAACCCAAACCCCGGTCAATTTTTCAATCAAATATAACAAATTCTAGGTTACAATTTTGAGGAACTGCATTTAACTGTGCCTCCAGTCATGCGAAATATAAGCCAACACTGTCGCAAAGTATTGAATGATTATTACAATGTGTTCGCCATATGGACCAACTGCAGCCTTATGATGACCAATTTCATCTATAACTGCCACCCTAACCATCGATAACAATTAAACTTCAGGTATAAGCAGAACTTCATTGTTTACATTCAAAAGTAATATCTAATGCCAAGTATTTGTTGTTTACTCATAAAAGTCTGTAGATATGTTAGATGCAATTTAAATTCATCACAATTGGCCACTGTGATGGATAACATTTGGATGATCGTGAATAGCATTCCTTCCTTGGTTGGATATTCTTTGATGCTGAGAATGGCTTCACCTGTCCTAAGACCTGAGAGCAGCATTAGCAGTCATCAGGTAAATATGCCATGTTTGTTCTAATTTGTTCAAATTTTATTTATTACAACACTACTTGTTTGCATACATTATAGGTTCTATTACCCCAGCGACTATTGAATGCAGATAGCTATTTTTATGTGACCTGAAGACTGTGGCTGTCTAATAAATTTCTTAGGATTTGAAAAGCATGAGGATGATAATAATTACTAAGAGGAATTAAATGTGTTGACTCAAAAATAATTTATACAGTATCTGCATTTATTAAGCTTTTATCAACTTTTAGGTTTCATTGAATGAAAGAGAAAGAATCAATGCTATTGCTGGTGAAAGGTGCAAGAACCTGATAGATACACTGTTTGGGGAAGAACAGCTTAGATACCACAGCTAATTTAATCATATGAAGCTGCTTGTGGACAAAAATATTTGCACTTACTTGCCAGACCATGCTTAATTCTACAATCTTCAACTGGTGTGCATTATTGATAAGGTGGATTTAAAAGAATACAGTCAATTCAAGGCGATGCATTAGAATCTAAAGTGGCAATACATCCAAATGCAATTCCCCTGAGATCATCCCTAAAACTATTCGGAGTAAATTACATAACTCATGACACAAGATCAAGAAAGGCCAAAGTTTTGGGCTTGCTAATGGAAATTTCAGCTCCATATTAATTTTTGGTTGTGGTAAATATACATTCAGCTATTACAGTAGTCAATTTAATAATACTTGTAATGTGTTAATTTCACTTGTTCCTGTATTCATATTGATCTGCTTGTTGCTGTTATCTGATTGTAATTATTATACTAGAAAGTATTGTTTGCATGATTGTAATATATATTGGATATTGTTATAAGGGTGTGTTTCATTGCATGTTAATACCATACTCCTTGCGAATTAATATAGGCGTCTTTAAGATTCATTTACAACGCATCGTGTTACTCATTTGAATTATTTATAA
>JARJDU010044237.1:0-11884 GCA_030264695.1 Lissagria laeviuscula
ATTTATGTTTTGGTTCTTTATCTTTTTTCGACGTTGTGGCAACATTTTAAGATTGGAAAAAAGACGTTGGCCCGCTTGACGGCCACCATATAGGTATTAGTTGGATTACTATATAAATGATGTGACGAAAATTGTAAATTTAATAATAAGTAATGTGATGTTTTTTGCACAATTTTGTACAAATTACATGTGTTTACAAGCTTAGTAGCTTGTTCTGACCATACCATACGAAGTTTCATGTGGTAGATCCTTAAATGAATATGAAAATGACAAAATCTGCTGATTTTTGGCACCTACAATCTCGCAATAAAAAAAATTCGCTTTTTTGGACAAATTTTTCTAGAAAACTTTATTAAGAATTTCTTATATATTTATTGTTTCCGAATTTTTATCATTTTGCAAGATACATGCATGTTGTGTGTCCTGATTTAGCGGTATCACCTGTATGCATCTATCGAATAACAATTATTATAGACTAGATATGTCTAATATATTATAATATGGTATAAGTGCCTACTTGATTATAAACATTTTTCAATGTTTTAATTAAATTAAGCCTTTATTAATAAATTATTTATAAACTTGCGTGACTATTGACTTAGTATTCAGAGTTGTATCAAGCATATTTACTTAAATATTTCAACAATATCTCTAAAAAAAACACTTTAATAAAATGACTACATAATCCTTGAAAAAAATATTCTTCTAAAATCCAACCCTGATAGAAGTCTAATGTAATGCAAATGTTCAATTGTGTAATACACCAACGATATTATTATACGTACTTATATTAAGCTCGCACCATGATATTTAAATATTTGCCGAGATTGTTGCTTTGCAGGATTTTAAGTTCACTTAACTTCGTCTTCATCCACGCCACACGAAAGAGAATCAAGTAGGTATTGTCGCTTAAATCTATGTACAGATGAATATGAATTTGTAGGTAGGTAATATATAGGTATATAGAACGCCCACGCGAATGAATTTTGACTGTATGTTCAGATGACGACGAGATACATGCCGATGCGACGACGATGGTGTGCATGATATATGGTAACAATGAGTGTCGGACTCATGCGACTCGTCATTTTGGCGAAGATGCCATCGACCTGACCGAGGATCCTTTTTCGTGGCGGTGGAGTGCGGAGGGAACTTGAGGAACGCGTTGAAGATGAAGAAGACGACGCGAAGAGAGATATTCGTGATTGAACAAATTAAATCGCCAACTGGGAGACACACCGCGCATACATAAGAATATGTTGTACCTTCGTATATACGGCGGCAATCAAAGATAGCACAAGTTGCCAACCTCGGCGATGACGATGCGTTACGTAATATGCACGACACGATATAAGGTATACATACAGCTGAGCGTGGATTTCAATGATAATTAGCATTGCGGGCATTTAATTTATCAAGTGCGGGTGTGGATGGCAATAGAGATGAGTTTTGATCTGTGAATTTTAATCGAAAATCAAATAGATCGATATGCCCAAATTGAGGCATTGTGATATCTCATTAGTATCCTGTGAGAATAAAGTAATTACCTGAAGAACAAGAGAGTCTTGAGTCCTTTAAAGGTTCTCTTGATCTGAACGCGTTTTGATTGATTCCCATTCTAGTAGCTCGCTCAGCATCATATTAGCCCATATATGACACTTTTGGTCACAACACAAACCCTCTCATATCCACGATAGGTTTGCGCTCCATTTTTGAATAAATCATCGGATGTCTGCTCAAAAATGGAAGGGTATCCACGATAAAAACACGAATTTCTTCTTCGTTTGGCCGCATCTTTCGTCTAAATAAGGCATATGAATGATATCAACTGAAACAGTGCGCAGGAATAATCGAAGATAACTAATACTATGCAAATCGCGTTCTTATTGAACGTGTATCGATTGCGATCGACGATGCGGTCATCGCATCAGATCCATCGATAGGTGCGCGCATTAGCAATCTGAACCGCCAAAGCCGATCCGCGAACTCTATTCGATTCGTTCATCGTTTTATGGTTTCGGCAATATTATAAATGTTATTATGTGATGGGTTCACTCGCGGAAGGTGAACGAACCGTCAACGTTTTGTGTGTATGTACACATTGGTCGTTGGTTCCTTGCGCCTTGCGTCTTTCTGATGTGCTTCGGTTATCCTCAGCCCGCCCGGGCGCGACGCAAAACTTTAAACTTTCATCAGTTTTGCTATAATGTTTATTTAATCGGCCTTGCCTTATATTACTTTAAAAAAATGCATGTTATCATCTACATTAGGTGGTAATGTTGAAACATAAGAAAACTTTTCGTTAACTAAGTCAAAAAGACTTAAGTAAAAGGTTCCTATATATATATATGTATATTTCTGGTATGAGATGATCATTCAAAGGAAATATAGAAGACCCTAACCTATCTTAACCTTAAACCACATTCGAAAAGTTATTAATGTCAATTACAATTATATATATATAGCTTCTCTCCACACATAGTTGTTCAACAAATACTTTTTCTGCTGGTTCTCGGGAGTTAATCATCGGCGCCTAGCTAGCAAGCTAGGCTCAGCTTTTTGTTTTATGATACATAGGTACCGATGGCGTACTTTCGCTTTTTGTTTACGACTACTTATGCAGCCAGTCAAATTTCAAGCAAAAAATACATCAGAAGAAAACCAAACAAAATATAAATGAATGAGATGTGATGCGCATAACATGCTATCATATAGACTTTTGTATTAAAGCGAGCTTGTCACCGTGTGTCACCTCCAACTTGACCTCCGCAGCTTTTTCGTTCACGAACGTCGGCCGCTCGAGTTGCGTTTCATCATCGAAACAAACATTGGGTGTGTGCTCCTCCATGGTGCACAGGATGCTAATTAACACGCATAAATTATTATCGAAATGCAGTAGTGATGACACTCGAAAAATGTTTGAAGATAAAACCTAACAAAGTGGCAGTTAAAGTTGAAGATTGTAAGGAGATGAAATTCTTTAGATATCACCATGGGGCAACAACTCCTAGAACAAACGTATCCTCTTCTTTTTTTTATGATATAAGTGAAAAGTGTAAGTAAGCTTTCAGCATGTTCTGTTTTCTTCGTGAGAATGTGCAAATGTGAGCAGCTTTGACCCAGTCAATGCTCTTTTCGTACGAGTGGCGCCACCATCTCAAGTTGCAAATTGAAATTTTGAATGCCATTACCACATAACTTAATTCTTTAATCAAAAACTAAATTTAATTTTATTGTTATTTGTAATTCTTGCAATGAATATTTAAGTAAATACAAACCATTCTTGATTGCTGATGATACGCATGCGTGTGCGTAAATGCTTCGGCAATGCGTACACGACATGTTAGTAGAACTTTATATTTGGGAAGTAAGCACTCGAAAAAAGCATCGAAGCAACGAGCCGCAGTTTCTCGGGCCGTTGACCTGACCAGGTCGCATTGCATGTGCCCTTAGCACCCGCGTCCCCTCGTGCAGGTCGCGCTGAAAAGGGCTGTTTCGTTTCTACGCATGAGCGTCTGCCTTAGCAGTAACACAAGCAACAAATTAAAACTAGTTTAGAAAATATTAAAGAGCTTTGAGAATTCTGTTTTAAATATTTCAAACAATTTTTTATGAATAAGTACTAAATTTACTTAAAAAAAATCCCAAAAGTAATAAAGGTTAGCATTTCTATACTTAAGAACAGAAAAAAAAAACAAGACATAACCAGAATTAAGTAAGTTTTAAATAAGTAAGCAATGCTTTTACTTTTATTTCCTCTTTTTCCTTTTTTTTTCTTTCTCCAACTTGAAAAAAAAGAAAAAGCAATAAATTAATCGGTTGCGCAAAGCCCTTTTTAAAGAATGCGGAAGGCTTACAGCTCGGGGTAGGTAACGGTATTCTTTTTTCACCTTTTTGTCTCATCAAAACAAAAAAAAAGGTTGCTGTTACCTTTCCTTCTCTACGAGCGTCTACGCTGGACATATTCATGCCATAATGGGGCAGGTTAGTGCCTTCAACCCTTCCTCATTCCAGCTGTGTGTGAATGCATGAACAGCAAGTTTCTTTCACTCTTGCAACGTGCGCTACCCATTCAGAAACACTTTCACTGGTTGTTTTGGTAAATAATCAAAAGAACCTTAGAAATATAAAGACTTTGGTGAAAGGTTTTAACGCTTTGGACTTATCATTTTTAGCTTTTTTGTTTGTTTTTGGAACAGGCAATATACGAAAATTCTTAGAGATATTTTTTGTTGATATTTTTTTCGTATAAGCTTGAACGATGATATTTCCTGGTTCTGTTTCGCGTTCTCCAAAAAGTCTTCTTCGTTTTATTTCTTTATGTTGGCCAAGCATTTCATTTCGCCTTCATCGCTTGGTATTATTGAAGCAAAAACAGAAAAACGTTATCGTAGATCTTCCCTCAACTCGTAGCAAGAGGACACAAAACGTAATAAGATACTTAACGATTCTTAAAAAAAAAAGGAAAATGAATACTAAAAGAATCTTGGGATTTGGTAATTTAAAATTATTTGTCAATTTAATACTATTTAACGATAGATTGCTGTAAAGTTGTTTTAATTTGATGTTTATTACTAGATTAAACGAGAGCATTTTCTAAGAAAATTATTGGTTTATTTTATAGTATAACTTCGAAAGCTTCGAGTAACAAACAATGTGGAAAATCCGACTCTCTTAACTAATAATGTTTCGCTTAACGAACGATTAGCCAAGTAATTAGTTTTTGTAAATTTAATGCAATGGTTCTCTAATGCAAATTCTTCAAGATTTGATTAATTATAAGCGTATTTTTCTTAATTTTGAAACGGTTTTTGTTGCTATTGCTAGAAGACATGTTGCTCTATAATTTCTGTGAAAATAAATCAAATCAATCAGATACCAACATAGTTATGTTATATTTTGTCTTCAGTTACTCACTATTTTGTCTTTAGTTCGTTCGTTGAAAACGGGCGAGGAGAATTCAAGAATTCAATTAAGCAATAAACGAGCTATTACAATATGAAATATTCTAGATATGGAAGTTATTAGCAAATGAAAATTAAAACGCCTTGGAGCAGCCAATTTCTATGGTTAGAAAAAATTATGGATGAACTTTTTGATAACTCATCGGTTTAAGACAGATCTAATGTGGTTTATCAATAAAGTTGCGTCATTAGTCACAAGTGTAGGGACTTTAGGATAATGCAACTGATTTTAAAAGTTTGTGGCTGAGCAGAGTCAAGAGCTAACCATAAAAATTGCAGTGTCCCGCAGCAAGAAATTTTAGAGAAAAGTTCTAAAATGAAAAGTTAACAGAACTAATGTAAGTTTTGATTGTAAATTTGCTTTAAGTGATTTAACTGAGTTCGGGCATAACAGAAGCAACAATCTTCTATCGCAGTAAAAGAAATGCTAAAAACATGCGCCGAAAAAACCTAATAAATGTAGATTGTATATGAATATAATTAATTTGAAGGAAGACTAGGACGAACCATGAAATACTCTAGTTAATGGAAGGTGAAGACATCATCAAATTTGCTAAATCTCACTCAACTACTTGGTTGAGGCACGTTGAGCTTATGAGCCCTGACAAATCGGTTAAGAAAACACACGAATGGATTCCTCAAGAAAAATTGGAAAAGAGGAAGGCCTAAGAAAAGATGGCTGAGCGGAATAGAGTTTGACTTAAGAGAAATGGGTAAAGATGGAAGGAAAGTGTATCCATGATCAATTAATATATGGGTCTTACAAATTTGTTGGGTCGGAAGTATAAAAAGGTTGAAAAACGCGGAGCTAGAACACTGATTGTTTAACTTGTATGTGGTTATTTTGGTGCTGTTTGGAATCGTGCCCCAAGATATTGAAGGTTTCAGGAAAATATATTTTTAATAAAAGATAAAAGAATATACAATTTAATTGAAGAAGGAGGCCTTAATGCTCAAACTTGCTTTAGCCTTGTCTATGTTAGCTACGGGACTGTAAGCATGCTTTGGTTTCCACTTTCTAGAAAGCTCCAAAAAAGACAGAATTAATACAATAACTGGCACTGACATCTAACATCTGGATTTATAAAGAGCCCCATATCTCAAATACCTTAAGGCATCATCAAATCTAAATCCGACTTTGTCTATTGGGAATGAGTAGGGCAAAATTGTATTTCGGGCTAAAACCTAATCATACGTTCATATGTTGTCTTTGGATACATTATCAGTTCATAAGAAAGATTATTTTACGTCTAGCTTATAAAACTCAAATTTGAATTAAATTTGTTATGTCAGGTTTCACTGTATATTGATTTTCAATTGAACATAATATATTTTAACCATCTTATTATATTTTTTAAATAATAATATGGATATAATAATATTATTTGTAATAGATGATAATAAATTTTTGAAAATTTTACTAAGGAAGTAAGATCTTTGATAGTAAAACTGTGCGTGCACCTCCCTCACTTTCAGTTTCGGCGTAGGTCTGTCGCGACTTCGCGTTCGCTTTTGGTGTTTTTTGTTCATCATTCAGATGCACACGTTCCGCTGGGCTCTGCGATGAGTATTGCGATTATATCGCAAGAAAGGACCTTCTGCCCTCGCTCTTCTATCAAGACACTCAGATAATAGAATAGACAACATGTAGAATAACATGTAGAATAAAAATGCAGGAAAAAAACGCGACTCGATTTCCAAGCAGTGGCGCACAAAATTATTTGCTTAATAATTGCAACTGTATACATAACTAACATTTATATCAAAACTATATTAGCACAAGATGATTTTTTTTAGTTTAAATATCTAGTTATATTTATGCTTCGACATAGATAAATATTAATAATAAAAGAAAGATACTTTCTACGCTACTGATAAAAAATATATATAGAGGATATAGGTAGATATATAAGCATCTAGAGAATAGATATAAATGCATTGAGGTTTTGATTAATAGTCGATGAACATTTGGGGATGGCTTTCGACCTGCGCGCGATTAGACGAACATAGAAAGCATGACGATAGCTGAGGGAAACGCAGCAGCATTCGGATTGGAATCGCGCAGAGTTTGCGTCAGGTGTTCATCGGTTTGCTTCCTTGTGTATTTTTTTCGCAGCAGCGCCAGAGAAGAGGAACAACAGCCGATGGAAGAGGAGCAAGAAGCAGCAAGAATGTCGAAGACGTTCGAATTGTGTGAGCCACTCTATCCCAATGATTCGGTAGCGCATAATGCTCATCTACGCATTGCTGCTATACAATGAAACAGCGTGAAGCTGCAGAGAGACTAACAGACAGACAGCTTTCTTATTATCGAGCTTGTTAATTTCACACGCACCAAGTGTTTACAGAATTGCGGAAAAAGGGAGTGAAACACAAGGTGCATTCGATTAATCATTGAATAATCACACTTTTATTCTGACGTGAAACATTAATCTAAAGCTAAGGATATGTACAGGCATCATGTTATTTATATTAGTATCTATGTTACGCTTTTGTTTAGGACGTGATTTGTACACTTTTAAACGAAACAAAATTTTACAAGTAATTTAATTAAAAAGAAAAAGTTGAAACGATCAAGTTACATTTCCAAACAATTGAATTTTTTATCAAATCGACCAAAAAAGTGACGAAATGGTACATATAGTCATGGATTTTGATGAAATGAAAATATCGTAGGTTCCTTTCGTTGTTCTAATAAAAAATTCAAATTACTATTTCCGTATTTTTAATAGTATCTGAGAAAAGAGTTATCAAAGTTCTGGAAAAACCGATGACATCGAGTGAATGTGATGTTTGAGAGTTTAAAAATCACAACTTCAGTAAATCTTATAGGATATCAACCGTTTTAGTGTTAAAACATTCACAAATACATATAGATTAAGTTCAAAGTATATTTATCCTAAAATGTTGAGAATCTTTTTTGCTGTAATCACTCAAAGTGTAATTTCGAATTTTTTTCAAAAAACTTTAAATAGGAGATGCAAATACCTATCTGATTTCTATTGCAAAACCATCCTCTATATATGCACTAATGTAATCAAAAAGAAAATTTGGGGTGTTGCGACCGCTTTGTTATAAAATGGGGTGGATTAATTACAATTAATTCTCTTATCTAAACTTTTTATAAACAAATAGAAATATAGTTTTCAGTAACAATCTTCAATTTAAATATCATTTAAATCATTTTTGCGCTATTATCAACTATTTATTTCTGATAAGGTTGTTGCAACATGTCAGAAGTGATTAAACAGTAAACGACCACCACAGAAAAGTGTATCAGAAATTAACAAATTATTATGTTTTAGTTGTAGTATTTGTTATATGGACATGCGCAGTCTTTCATTCATTATAATTATTTTAAATTTACACACATAATGACTGTTTAGGAATATCATCAATAGTAAGCATCTGAATCTTATTGTGCATCAAGATCTAGATGCAAACAATTGTGAACAATGTCCTTGCTATATAATATGCAATTTAATTTATGTGCGAGCATATTATTTATAGGTAAGCGTATAGATTTCACTGATGAAGAGTTTGATAGTGAGGGGTGATCAACCATGCATATAAAGTGCCATGCAGACTGCACAGATAACTCGCACCGATTTAAATATGCAATAAATATCAAATTGTAATTTGTTGAAGAAAAAAACAACATAATGACGATTAAATTACAAAATAAAAACTACAAATCTGTCTGTTTAATATGTATAATATATAAATATAAGTAGGTATTATGTAATATGGAATTCATTCACTTTGTATATCATTAGAATGACTGCAAATGTATGCATACAACATTATTCACCGATGCAGTGACTTCTATCTGCGAATGGCTACACGACGCCCAACACACACATGGACTTGAGAAGTTGCTAGTTCTTATATGTATACTCATGCAGACAAAACTAGTAGCCACTTACACATTTCTTACCACGTAATCACAGGCATTCATTCTAACTGTTAAACGACAATATTCGTTTGAATCGGACGGAACGTGGAATAGGTCAAGGGCGCCATTTATTTTTAGATTTTTTTTCTCTGTTTCATTCTTTTTGTTGTTTTTTCTTGGTTTTCTTTAATGTTTTTCAGCATTATTTATTTATATTTTAATATTATGGTGTTATTCATAAAATATAATTTATTTAAGTACAGAATAACAGAATTATTAAATTTTTACTTTATAGAAACATTAGGAAAGGTTATTAAGTTGTTTAAAGTAGTAAGAGGCTGCCATCATTTATTGCTCGTTTATAGGTTAATGAAGTAAGCATTAAATGTCTTTAATTAGTTAAATTGTAATTCTACTTATTTAAACATAAGACAATAATTTAAATATCTACATTGAATAAGTTATACTTATACTTTTAAAAGTAGTTTAGTTATACAGTGAAACCTCACATAAAGAGCATAATTCGTTTCGAAGATTTACTCGTAATGCGAAACTTTCGTTAAGTGAAACATTTTTTACCGTATAAATAAATATAAATTACGATAATACGTTCTATGACAAAAGAAAAAACAACACTCGTTATGCAAAACATCGCTCGTTAAGCAAATCATTAAAAAAAAAAGCTTGTTATGTGAATTGATTGTTATGCCAGGTTTTACTGTATTTTATTTGCGCTTACAGCTAAAATTTTAAATTAATAACAAATTTAATAAACTTAACACAATAATTTTAATGTGTACATTGAATAAATTATACTTATTGTCTATAGTTATACTGCACAATTACCCAAAGCCTTTTTTACTTATAATTTGAACAATTTAATCGCAAGAAAATCTGTTATCATCCGCTTCATCAGCCGAAGATTTCGTTTTGAAATGGTGCAGTTTCATTTTAATGTTTTGATTAACGCAGATTGCAGGCCAATTTCTATGAGCAGCTATTTCAAATCCAATGTCCACCATAATGTGCACTGTGACTATGTTCATATGTAAATAGTTACATAATTAAAATTGAACATTCAAAAGTCATCTTCGTAGGTGGGCAACTGGAGAACGCGGAAACCAATTTTTAATCCCACGAAGAGTAACAAGTACTACTAGAAGGTAGTTTGAGCTACAACGAACAAGCCGAAATTAAGAAGAAAAAAAGATTAAAAGTTGACTGACCAACCGAACCAAGAAAAATAAATAAGTACAAGAAAAAAAAAAGCTCAACCACCAAGTAATACATGCACATGCTGGGTGCATGATGCGCCCATCCACACGCATTGCGTACGTGCAGCGATAAAAACCGGTGTTACTGAAACGGTTCTTTCGTCTTGTCTCGCGCGCCTGACGAGATTAAAGGGTAGCCCGCTCGCCTTAATATGAAAGAAAAACAAAACAACGATAACGCGCGCACCTTTGCCGTGTGGCGTAGAACATAACTGTTCTTGGGATAAAATATAAAAATAGGTCCCTCACCCAGGAAGAGATCGAACAACCAGCACGTACGCCCCACAGAAACCCGTTTCGGACACTATCAACGCCATAGATTGATAAATGCTGTGGAGACCGATGCACCACAAACTGGGCGACCAATCGGCGCTCATGTTGCTTTGCTTTATTTCTCATTCTTGAGGTTTTTCTAGTTTGTGGTGTTACTGCATTTGTGTACGCGTGTGTTTTAATCTTTTTCGGTGGTCCATCTTGCCCGCCTTCCCTCAAGAGATTTCCAACATCTTCACAACGTGGCAGGCAGCTCATCACCTCATCTAAATCTTTCATTATCGATGCAAAACTATAATAATATATTATCAAAGAAACTGTTGAATTAATATTTTGGGAAATATGTAAGTAAAATAAAAATTTAAAATTTATATTAAAAGAATAAAATTTTATATAAAATTCTCGATAAATTATCCATCTGGCGAGGAGTATTATTGTGTGTACTTTTACTTGTTATGCCTTTTCGAAAATACTTTCGTTCTTTTTGAGCTTTCAGCTTTCTTTGGTTCGTAAGAGAGATTTTTATTGAAAGCGAAACGAAGATTTGGAGTAGGTTCCGAGTCTGGTGCGACTAGACTGGATGGAAAAAGTTAAAGGTAACCAATAGGTATGTTGAAGTACTCGCGGCTAACGCACACATGAAGCTTGTCCTACAATCAGTAAATATATATGTATGTACTTAGAAGCGACATGAGGACGAGTATTCCACTTTTTATTATAACACTAACCTTGTCTACGAGGTGGAAATTTAGGCGCGGGCAAGCTCATCTGCTGGACGTCATAAGTATGAAGATCTAACGATAAGTGTGTTAAGGTGAAATAAAAAGGACTTTAATCTTTAGGGTTTATTATAGTAATGCAAGGATTTGATTTTTTCTATTTTGGACTGTTTTCTACAAAACAAAATTGGTAAAACCTTATTGGTTAACTAATTATTTTTGTGCATTTCGAAACTCTTTTTAAGTGGATATTATATTTTTAATTTCTTTGGAGTAGGTTCCGAGTCTGGTGCGACTAGACTGGATAGAAATAGAAATATTCTTAGATTATGTTCTTCTTTAGTACTATGAAACTATTTCTGAGCCGTTACGAATATGGAAAGCATTTCCCAGGACGATTGCTGGACCAGAAACTTCAAGGAAAGTTTTTCGTACATTATTCTTTTCCTATCGATATAAGTAAATCAATCTGTTTTCTAAAAAAGTGGATGAAAACTTGGTAGAATATTGAAACTTAAATTTTAAAGCTTGATGTCTAAAACAAGCCATTTTACACAATGCTACTCTCAAAGCAGGATACTCTTGCAAAATTTATTTAAATATATTATATATTTTCAACAAATTTAAAATAATTAAATTTCACTCTGTGGTTCTTCTAGAAATTGCAAAAAAGTAAATAAACTCAAGTGAAAATATGAAGAAACCAGGTAAGGTTGGGTTTTATTATTAAATTTCAATAATAATAACCATTGAGCAAAA
>JARJDU010044247.1:0-10398 GCA_030264695.1 Lissagria laeviuscula
GACGAAAAAGCATTCGTAGAGTCGCTAATTCGAAAAGCCCCTCAGTTCCGGGAGGATATAATGACCATTTCAGAACGATTTGAACAACGCGGCCTACAGCAAGGCCTACAGCAAGGCGAGCATAATAAGGCATTTGAGATTGCTACAAATCTACTTGGCATGGGCCTCGACCTCGAGTCGATCAAAAAAGCCACTCATCTCTCTGAAGAAGATATTAATCGTCTGCGCATGCATTAATCCTTAGTCGGCAAGGGGTTGCTAGCTGTCAGCAGGTGCCGCAAAGATACTGGATATCTTGCGAGCCCTATTCCAAATTTAACTTTTTTGCAAAACATCCAATAAAAAATCACCCAGGCGCTTGCAGATTAGTGGGCGGAGCAGTATAGTTTCCTTGTCGTAGCAAAGGCTATGGCCGGATTTCACACTCCGAACCTACCAAAAGCGCCGAGACGCGCCGTATAAGCGTGTTTTTTTTTGCCAACCAATTTATGGTGGCTCAGGCGGGGCACCTTTTAGGTGGCCGGTAACTTTTGGGCCGGTAGTGTGAACTCTGCCTGAGCTGCCGCCATATGAGTTTCACACCTCCAGGTGGCAGCAGTTGGAAACCAAAAGGAGCCTGCTGCCATGCAACAGCCATCAAGCTTTTCGTTCAAAGAAATTCTCTCTCGAAAAAATTCACCGCAATCTGTTTTTGATATGGGTTTTGATGTTAATGCCCGAGATTCTGCGGGCCAAACCCTGTTAATTGCAGCCACTTTGCAGAATAATAAAACCCTAGTCCAAGCCTTGCTGGATCAGTCTGATATCAATATCAACCTTCCAGACAGCCAGGGCCGCACTGCGCTAATGTACGCTATCAGCTCTACCAATCAGTCAATATTGGAATGGTTGTTGTCAGACGAGAGAATTGTTATCAATCAGCAAGATTCTCAGGGGTTCAGTGCGTTGATGTTAGCGGCGGGGATGGGGCTGCAGTGGGTGGTGAACCGGTTAATGCAGCAGGCTAGTATTGACGTCAATTTGCGTGATTACCGCGGCCGCACTGCCTTGATGTTGGCGGTACTGTATGGTGAAACTGATGTGGTCGAAGAATTGCTGCGCTATCCCGCAGTGGATGATAGCTTGCAAGACAAATTGGGCCGGACGGCCTTCTTTTTTGCCCGGCATTTAAGGCGGCCGTTGGTGATCGAGACTCTATTACGGCATCCGCCGTTACCCTACGATTTTTTGCAAAGCCGCTTGAATTAGGCTATGTGCTGTTTTATAGGCCTCTGAGCCCCGGTATGGACTCTTCCAAAGTTTAATGTATTATACGGTGAGACAGGGAAGTTTCTGATCAGTACGCTGGCCTGGTGGGGGCGAAGCTGAAATTTGACGACATTTGAAGGATTAGCCTTCAAATGAACAATGAGTGATTACTGCTTTAAAAATGACTTTAACTAAAAAATTGAAAGTAAGATCTGGGAGGATCTCCAAAGTTGTGAGGCTGCCTGATGGTTTGCATCAAAGTATAAAAAACTTAGCGAGATTACGTTCGGTAACTGCTGCTGAACTATATGACCAAATTATTAGCAAATTCATAAAGGAAGCTAAAAAGTCTTCTGAACCGATGCAATACCTCTTTCATCAGAGTGACTCTAAAAAAATTTATCTTTACCTGAAAGAAGAGGACCTAATGACCATAAAAACCATTGGAAAAAGAGACTTTATCTCTGATAATAGGGTCATATTCACTGCTATTATGCAATTTTCAAGAGAAAACGTTTGACAGTGTTTGACGATTTTTATATCGTGCAAAATGGTCTTGAAAATGAAAAACCCGGATTTCTCCGGGTCCTTAACCGCCTAGGAGGGCAGATCGAAATGAGTTAAACAATTAAACGTTGCACTACCAAACTGAGGGATTTCTTTTGACAGAAGAAATTTCCTCTAAAAACACAAACCACTTACTGTGAATTTTATGCGGCTATTCGTGGTAGTGCAACGTTTTCTTTGAAAAAAGTTTAACTCATTTCGATTTGTCTCCTAGGTCTGCCAAAAATAACGATAAGGCGGCTAGGAAAGATGACGAATCAGTACCACTCAGGACATGTTGTAAACCATGGTAGATCTAGTAGGGTACCAGAGAGGTCTTCGGGCTCATCAAATCTAAGTTCAGGATTGCTATCCCTGCTAGAGTCGCCTCTGCAAACCTTCAAAAAATCATCTCTAGTGTTGATTGCGTCTCAGTTGGCGGGTAAAGTGTCTTTGCTTCAGCAAAAAACTGAAGACGGTATTCGAAAAGCCGAATTATCCAAAGCGCCTGAACACGCAACAACGGCGTGTTTTTTTGTGCCATCCTATCAATGGTGGCTCAGACAGGGCACCTTTATGGTGGCCGGCAGCTTTGGGTCCGGTATTTCGAACCCTGTTTGGGCTACCACCACTGAGATTCGAAACTCATGCGGTAGCGACTTTAACCCAAAGAGACTGCCAGCATGACGTCACGAACTGTCTATTGCTGTAACCCAAATCCTATATTCTCCACCCCTGAGCATCAGGGTAATCCTCGCCCACCTTATATCCAAAAACTCAAAGAGTTCATCAAAAAAAGTAAGGTTGCCCTGTCTGAGGTGTTTTGGGCACTGGACCAGATAGACCCAATCACTGGAGAAACTGCTCCAAAGCGTGAACGACGCATTAATGAGCATCGGGCAAAATCCATGCAGGCGATAGCTGATGGTATTGTTCATCACATGAATATAACAACTGGGGTTGTTTGCTGCTCTGTCGAGCAACTGTCTGATTATTGTGGATTGTCTACCGTCTCTGAAGCGGGTAATCGTTCTATAACCCGTGCATCGCGGGTTATTCAACTATTTGAAGCCTACGGCCTACTGCGGTGCGAGCGTACTTGGGATCCAGTGTTGGGGATTTGGTATCCAAAAATCATGGAAGTAACCCCGCTGTTCATTCAGATGATTGGGTCTAATGAGCAGGATTGGGAAGCTGCAAAACGTCAACAGCAGGGCTATAAAAACAGAGGGTTGTTACAGCATGAGCGGGAGGAAATTACCCCTGAAGAGGCCGCTACCCGCTTTAAAGAAAGGCTAAGAGAACTCCATTTAAAAAGTCGTAAGGAGAGACACGAAAGAAAGCGTGCTATTAAGCTGCTAAAGAAATCTCTGGAAGAGCGGCGTCATGAGATTTGCCAAAAATTGATTAAGGAAATGAGTTGGGAAGAAGTAGCAGTATTAGGATTAGAGGGAATCCAAAAACTCATTGATCAAAAACTTAGCCAACTTAAAAAGTTGGTAGGGTATTCCCCTACCGATTAAAAATAACCGCTTAAAAAGGCTTACAGAAGGTGCTAATCAGCACCCAGGTCTCCCGTTGCTCCAATTCCCAGATCTCACTTCTACTGCTCAAAAAATCATCAATTCCTTCTAAAAATTAGTCACTATCCACTATAAAATCGCTAAAAAAACCACCTCTGCCATTTTATCCACAGATAGATGCAAGTACTTTTTAAATAAGATGCCGCTCCTCCTATTTTAGATGCAAAATTACTAAAGTCTTTAAATAGACTAAAAGATAGTTATTACGTTTCTCCTGCCTGTGGACAAAAAATGGGTCAACAACAAAGCAAAACCAGTCGCTCAATAGCATGGACATGTCGCTTTGCGACACCAGGGGACAAGACCGTGGATAGCTTGCTGGACAACCCTCTAGGTTGCCCACAACCTTCCCACCGCCTTGCCAGCCCTTTGCCCCCGCTATCGCTCCTCAATCCATAAGTGGGAGATTTGTAATCTCTATTAAAAACAAAAAATCAAAAGGATGAAGGCCCTTCAGAAAAGAGAGTCTACGACTACTCGCAGCCCCCTTTTTCTAGAGGGCCCCTAAAGCAAAAAGACAAAAAACCCCCTAGATTAACCTCTACCCCAGAGAGGGGGCTACAAGTTTGTAGTCCCCTCTCTGGGGGATCTCAATGGGGGATATCTTGGGGGTTTTTAGGTCCCCCAAGGGGACCCCCCAACGCTCCCCCGCTGGACGCGGTCCGCATTGGGAGGGCAAAGCCCTCTGAGCCTATATTTCCGCTGGACGCAGAAATATAGGCTCATTCACCCGGGGCCCGTCCCGCTACGCGTGACCAAGGCGCTTCGCGCCGCGCCGCGGACCATTCAGATGAGTGATATGCTATCACTATCTTCGTGGGCGGACGTGTTCTGTCCCTGACGGTGAGTTCCTCACACGCAGGGTCCCTGAACCCTCGCGGGCTAAGCACCTTGGTCACGCGTCGTTCGCTGAACGCTCCCTAGCGAGACGGGCCCGGGGCAAGCCCCCCACCTCATCACCAGGCCGTGGGCGGCCTTAAAACGCCTGGGGGCGTTTTTGACGAGTCGGCTCCCCCCAACCTTCGGCAACCGGCAGGGGCCGGTGCGCCTCGGTTTAAAAGAACAGGGCAGGACCCACCCTAAAACGCCTGTGGGCGTTTTAGATAGTGCGGTTCCCCCAACCTCAGCAAACTGACTAAAGCCAGTGTGCCTCGGTTATAAAATTAAAACCAAAAAAACGAGGTGATAAGAATATAGCGAGGCTCAAAAAAATATGATAATTTATAGCCTGAATAAATTTCAGGCTGAATTTGAGAATGGATGCAGAAAAAATTCTATTAATGATTTCTAATTGGCTACTTTTAACAGAATATAGATGTGCCCCGTGGGCCGGATTGTTTTTAGGGTTCTCTGTGATATCATTATTTCATGTTGAAGACGAAAATAAAAAGATCAAACAGTTTTGGTTCATTATTGTAATAATTACTTCCTTAATAGGACCGTTATCTTGGTTTTTTCTGCCAGCATTGCTAAACTGGCTAGTAAAAACAAATATTATAATTACAAAATGGCACCTTTTTGCCCATATCATTGGTTTTATAATAGGTGGTTCAATTTATATACTATGGGGCCGGTGGTGTCAGCCATCTATTAATCAGTTAAGCCATAAATTAACAAGACGAACTGCCTTAGAGCGTAATCGGCGTACTGATGTTAGAGATATAGGCAAACACCTGCCAGTTGAGGGAAAGAAGTATGATCCAATTAAATATATGGACGCAGATCCCAAAAAAAGCAAAAAACTATTTTTAGGACTAGACGAAAAAAATTCTCCTATCTATGTCCCTTATGAGGAGTGGAGAAAAAGCCACATACAGATTATCGGAACAACCGGCAGCGGGAAGGGGATAGCCTCTGTGTTGATGTTATCCCAGGCACTGCGTGCTGGAGAGTCGGTATTTGTATTAGATCCAAAAGATGATGAGTGGGCTTCTCACGTTCTCAAAGCAGAGGCAGAGCGGGCAGGAGTTCCCTTTCATTTAATAAACTTAAGTCAAAAGATACCGCAGCTCGATCTTTTGGCTGGAATTTCTTCAGAGCAGCTGGAAGAACTTTTTATCAGTGGTTTTAGTTTGGCGGAAAAAGGAGGAGAAGCGGACTTCTATCGCATCAGTGATCGCAGAGCAGCTGCTCAGGCCTCGCTTCTAATTGAAGAAGTTGTCGACCTACGGCACCTTTTTCTTGATGAGCGAACACAGAGTCTGAAAGAAGGAGCTGCGGGATTCTGGGGTAAACTGGAGGAGTTGTCACTACTAACCGCCATCAATGCCCCTGGAGGACTTGATCTATCAGAGGTAGTTCGTGATGGGGGGTGTGTATACATTGTGGGATCAATGCGACATAGTCGCCTCATCATGGCACAGCGAATGTTGTTCATCAGGCTTTTGCAGTTAGCAGAAGGACGTGACCGCGTAACTGAAAGTCCACGTCCCATCTGTGTCTTTTTGGATGAACTTAAATACCACATTAGCCGCCCGGCGCTCGAGGGGTTAGGTGCTGCTAGAGACAAAGGGATGCACCTCGTATTAGCTCACCAGTCAGTAGAAGATTTACATGACTGCCCGGCGGATTTAAAACCAGAAGCGGTAGCTGGAGCTGTGGTTGAGAATTGCTCCATTAGGTTGGCTTATCGGGTGCAAGATCCAGAAACTGCAAAATGGCTGGCAAAAATGAGCGGTGAAATCCTGGTGGATGACGAAATTCGACGGGTAGATCGTAACTCCGGAGGAGCAGAGCTAATGCATCATGGAAGGACGGTTAGACAGGCTACAAGATATTTCGTCGATATAAATATGCTATGCAATCTACCAAAAAGCACTGCAGTGCTTTTTGGGGTGGGGTTGCCTCAATTTGCACAAATATGCCCTATAGAAACAACCAAAGGTCCCATAGCAGTTTATAAAGCCCCAGAAGGCCAGGGAATCGATACTAATATATCGGAAGATTATCATCAAAAAAACGGTCTTGATAAATACATTGAAGTGGAGGAAGGACATGCTGATATCTAACCCACAGGAGCGGGCCAAAAGGATTGAAGCAAAACGCAGACTGATATTACGCTTCTTGAGAGATGAGACATGGACAATGACAGAGGTGTTATGCACCGTAGTTAGGCTCAAGAAACAGGATACCGTGTTTAAAACGCTAACGAGTATGGAACAGGATAATCTCGTGAAACAGCACACCCTGCCTATTGTCGGCCGCACTGTTATAACCATATGGGGAATCACCCCTCACGGGTTAGCTCTCTCTTGGGACAATCATGAGACATACGAAAACCGACCTCACTTTGAACCATCACGGTTAAATTTATCCAAAATACCGCACCAGTTAAATTTGCAAAAAATTCGGGTGACCTTAGAAAAAGCTGGTTGGTCAGAGTGGGTTCGTGGGGAACGATTGGGTTATAAGCCAAAAAAAAGGCCAGATGCAATTGTGACACGTCCAGACGGACTACGAGTGGCTATTGAAGTGGAACTCATAATCAAGACGCGCAAACGTTATCAATTGATAATCCGTGACCATCTCATGCAAATTCGCAAGGGAGAATGGCAGGCAGTGCTTTATTTAGGCAATTATGCACCTCGCCTTCAAAAAATATTTGATTCCATCGATTATGTCCCCTTGTTAGGAGAAAGATTACTGCTTAATGAAACTCATAAAAAAAAGTTTAGAATACAGGCGCTTGACTCGTTAAATGAGTGGCTCAGTGAAGGAAAAAACCAAACGATTGTGTATAACGGTTAAAAATATCCAAGTAAGGAGTGGCGATGGAACATCGAGAAGAAATCAACCAAAATAATCAGCCTAATATCACTGCTGCCATAGAAAATCTTCAAGCCTCAGTGGACAAACTACAGACTCTGCTCAGCAATCCTCAAGCACAAGCTGAGGTTCAAGCCAAAATGGCGGCTAATGCCGAACAAGCGCTAGCCCGGTTACAAACCAGATTGGCATCAGGACAAATGGCTATGTTCTCGCCTTTTTTCCAAAATTCTGGAATTCCCACGTTAACCAATCCTTACAACACAGATTTCACTCACCACGGTGCTATTCTGAGCGCTAGCAAAGCCTTAAATAATGCATCTGCACCTGCTATGCAAAAAGAGGTCATGGAAGTATTAGAAGCCTCATTGAATAATCCTCATAGAGCTGAAATGGAAGCGTTGGCATTACAAACAGTCGTTGATATCGCTAGTAATCCGCATTGGGATAGCTCGCTAAAGGAAGTGGCTAACTTCTTAGAGAACGCAAGACGCAATCCATGCCTAGCATCAATGCAAAGTGATCTTGTCACCTTTTCGGAACATGTTGGAGCCGAAGCAACTTGTGAAGAACAACAAACCGATATAGATCAATCGGATGCTATTAAAAATTTACGCCAGGTGGAAGCACGGCTGGAGGCAGATAGTGCAGTTAATAAAGATTCACTTTTTGAAATAAAAGAGAAATATCATCTGAAAAATGGAAATAATAGACGGCTAGAAGATGTGATAACTGGCGAGGCAAATAAAATAAGGGAGGAGAGAATTAGACGAAGACAGCAGAATGGTACGAGTTATAACGATTCTGTTAGTCCCGTCCGTAAAGGTATAATTCCTAACTATCAGTGTTTAAATGCAGAAGAGGAACTTATTTTATCCAGAGAAAATAATGATAATCCTGAAGATAAGTTAAAGAAAAATTTGGTTGGAAGTATCCTCCCTATTCCGCCAATATTACAAATGGCCACTCACGCTCTTCAAGGAGCCACCGACAATATCGTAGATATGGTGAAGAAAAAGAAAAAAACAATAGAAGACCTTAATTATCAGATTGATTGTTTAAGAGCTAGAGGAAGGCTGAGAGAGCGGCTATCTGATCACAAGAAATATAACGAATACTGGAGTAGGGTGCAAGCAGGTCATATCCCAACCCCTAATGAGTTGCAAGAAATTGGAGAGCTGAGTGAAAGAGCTGAGGAGGGGATGGGGGAGATCCGTGATTCTGAAATCCGTGGCCGAACAGAACGTTTTAAAAAAGAACTAAAGCGCACAACTAATCAGGGTGGTGACCCTAATTTATTTTGCCCTCCTGCGCCTGGATCAGTCACACAGTTTGAGGATACTCGCCCACTAGACAAGTGGCATGATCGGCTCTCTGATAGTGGTATCGGAACAGCTGTCGAAATAGCTGGTTCTCTTGTATTTAAAAAAACTGGGGAAGTTATTGCCCAAGTTGCTAAATATGGTTTTGACAAGAGTGATCAAAAATTATTGCAAATAATAGAGAGCAAACAGATCACTAACAGCGGGGTGGCTCTTGAACGGTCTAGTGATATTCAAGATAGATTCTACTATCACGAGACCGCAGAACAAACTGCAATGTGGTTATCGGAAGAGATGAGCAGGATGGGTGATGAGAAAACAGCGGGTAGCGCAAATTCATGGATCGAGTCCCCCTCAAAAAAGCCGGCTGGCAAGTCACCAACTCCCTGGGTATCTGGAGAAAAATATGGCGCGCCGTAATAAAGAATTAAAGGGTTTAATAGGGGCCAAAAGAAATTTATTGACTAGATTAGTGGCAATCATCTGTCTGCTCGGTAGCAGCTCATGTTGGCCAATAGAGCCCGATATAAAAACTTCCTATACAGATGGACCGCAGACAACATGGGATCATGAGCATATTACGGCAATACAACAGAAGACTGAAAAAAATTTGTCGGCCCGTTCTGCTAAAAATATAAATAGTAAAGAGAAGTTAGAACAGTTACACAAAGAAGCCAATAGTGGATCTGCTAAAGCGCAATGTGAATTAGCCATCGCCTATCAGCATGGGGATGGGGTACCGAGGGATTATGTTACCGCCGTTAAATGGTTTCGTAAAGCAGCAGAATAAGGCTTTACTTTAGCCCAAACCAAACTTGGCGTCATGTATACAGAGGGATGTGGCATACCAAAGGATGAGAGGGTTGCCAGTGAATGGCTTTTAAAAGCAGCGTTACAAGGAGATCCTGATGCTCAGTGCCTTATAGGGGTCAGGTATGCAAAAGGTCAAGGAGTCCCAAAGGACCAGGTCATCGGTACTCAATGGATCACTAAAGCAGCAGAACAAGGCTGTCCTATGGCACAGAGTCTGCTTGGGATTCTATATGCAGAGGGTTATGGTGTGACCATAGATTATGCCGTTGCTCGTGAATGGACCGTCAGAGCAGCACGTCAAGGAGAGCCATTGGCTTATTGCTTTCTTGGAGTTATGTATGCAAAAGGGCTGGGAGTGCCCAAAGATGATGTGTGGGCAGCTAAATGGTTTTATAAAGCTGCATTACAAGGCGAGCCTATGGGTCAGAATAACTTTGGCGCTATGTTAGCAAATGGAGAGGGGGTGAAGAAAGATTCACTAACCGCAATAAAATGGTACCGTAAGGCATCAGAACAGGGATTCACCATAGCCTACCGCAATCTGGGGGCCATGTATGCGCTTGGAGAGGGGGTGTCGAGGGATTATGCCACTGCTGTTAAGTGGTTTCGCAAAGCTGCAGAACAAGGAGAACCTGGCTCTCAATGCGAGCTCGGGGTTATGTATAGCAAAGGTCTTGGGCTCCCTCAGGATGATAATCTCGCGACTGAGTGGTTTCGCAAAGCCGCAGAACAAGGCTTCGCTGTGGCCCAGTACAATCTGGGTCTCAAGTCTGAAAAAGGCGTGGGAATGCCAAAAGCTGATGCAGATGCTATTGTTTGGTACTACAAAGCTGCCGAACAGAAATTTGCCCTAGCTCAGTACAAGCTTGGGAACCTGTATGCAGATGGCATATTGGTCCCAAAAGATGAAACAGCTGCTGCCACATGGTATAGGCTGGCGGCTGAGCAAGGTCATACTCGAGCCCAAGCCACCTTAGGATATCTGTTTTTAGTTGGCCGAGGGATCAAACGAGATTATGAGGCAGCAGCCATATGGCTATGCAAAGCAGCAGAACAGGGGGACCCGAGCGCTCAATATAACCTGGGAGTTATGCGTGAGGAAGGGATAGGTTTATCTACAG
>JARJDU010044252.1:0-31447 GCA_030264695.1 Lissagria laeviuscula
TGGTGAGTTGCAACTCGCTTAGCAACTAACTACTCGGCTTTTGACTAAATACTATACCAAGTGCGAACTATCCTGTTGAGCCAATAACAGTGCCCAGCCACAACTTGCTTGTGACGCCGCTAAGGAATTACATCTGCTGCATTAAAACCAATCATACAAATTCAAATTTGCCGCCAGTAACAACCTGGAAAGATGGCTGAAGGTCACGAAAATTGGCAACAGAAGATCAAAGGTGCCGACACGAAGTGAATCTTCTGTATAGATATAATTCTGTGGTATTAGAATGCCCTATAAGAAATATAATTTATTATATAAATATTATTATCAAAACGCGTTGAAAAATTAATGATAACCATAAAAAACGATATGAAATATTAATACCATTTCAGAATACAATTACAATTACACATGCTACAAATATTTCACCTAAAGTAACTCCAATATAGATATATACATATATATATATATATATATATATATATATATATGTATTTATAGGTACAACAATCAATACTTATACTTAACCATGATATTAATTAAAAACCCAGGCAACAACCAATATTTTGATAACAAATATTAATTATTCAAGGAAAAGTGATTTTAGCGGCAATGAATCATACACAATCGCTTGACTCGACACGAATACATTCTCAGGTTTGACACTGAGTGCCTTCAAAATAAAGCCGAAAATTTTAATTTAAATTAACAAAGGAGCCAAGATCACAGCAAATGATATGAATAAAAGATCAATGCACTCAAACGTAATTATCGAATTGATATAAGAGAATACCGTCCGTCGCCATTGCCACTTGCTTGCACTGATATGACAAAATAGAAAAGTAAAAATCGCGCAAAGGCAGTGTAGAAAGAAAAAAAATCACCATCAAGCGAAGGTTGTTGTTACTTATAGCGCATTGTCTTATTCGTGCATATCATACTTTTGCCAATGCAATAATGGTTCGTCGTACGTCTCTGGTTCTGCTGCACTTGGCATGTTGCATTTATATATTTATATTATTGTGTGTAATACATACATTATTATTATTTTTCAACGCGCTGGTAATTATAACATGTATGTTTTATTTAAGTCGTTCATTGCTGCGTGCGATGAGCAGCGCAGAAGAACATTGAACGGATCGAGGAAGGCGCTGCTTATCAATATGAATAATATGTAATAATACTGCAGCTATGAATTGTTTGTAAGAACGTGACATTCAAATTATACCATCACCTGTCCAGCATTACTTCTAAGATTGATAGCTTGGCGCACACTTTAAAAATCTATAAGCATTATGACATGAACAAACTAGCCGTGTTTTAATGATATTGTTATAATAATAAACGAGCGTCTAATAATAAATATTTGCAATAATATTGCATATTGAAATTGATTGCTTGTGTTGCATTTGATTATTTAATCAATGCGCCAATGAAGCGCGTCGTACTGCACATGCATTAAACACCATCACAATTAATTCGACGCTTTCGTTTTGCAATGATTTGCCAATTAAAGATTTAAAACACGTTTATGTATATGCGCACGTTCGCGTGACTGTGTGTTAACGTGTATGTGCATACATGCATGTGTGTAAATTATGATAACGAAATAACTTGTGGATCCAATAAATTCGAAATAAGCTTGTTAGACAATTCGTTTTCAAATTCAATGCAAAGCAATCAATTTCAATCTGGAATGATAGATACATCACGTTGTGTGCGCCATCAATCAACTTATGGGATTATTCGAAATGCAAAAATGAATGAGATTGCCTGAACCCAACTGCAATAAACAAGTTTGAATATGATGCTCTAGCACATAATAACAGAACGCAAACATGTGTTCACAACTTTGTTTTGGCTTTTATGCCTCTTTTGCTTTTTTCTTTATTTACGAAAACTTTTTTGCTGGTTTATTGAAAAGTATTGACCTTTTTTTTTCTGAAGCTAGGATTAGAATAAACCTCAATATGGTTAAACATTAAACTAATTATTAAATTAGATGAGCTATGTACGAAATACAGCAAATATTTATTTATAAATGTACAAATTTATATAAGATGGAATGAATAAAAACATTCAACATTTTTCAGATTTAAATCGGAGTCAGTGGGAAAGTCAGGAAAAGATTGGTGAACACGACGGGGCCAGAAGATGCAACCACTCCAGAGGCAGGGAGATTAATGTATATGTAGACGATTGCACATGTTTGATAGTGTATATATATATTAAATCAATGTATTAGTATGTTTTACTTTTTATCATGAGTCATTCCATCTAAAATGAACCAAAAAACGCCGAAATAAAACCCATGACAGTCACTCGTCCTCTATTCACATTTGCCACATTTCAACCCCAACCACCCGCCCTATTGCTATCACCCCGTTGTCAATGCTATTTACATACAAAATTCATTATAGCTAACTTATTTTTATCAAAAGCCACCAATTTTTTTCAGAATCTAATCGGGGCAGTATTCAGGAGTAATATACAAAAAAACAAGAAATCTCTTAGTGATGATAGTATTTGAGGTTTTCTGATAAAAAAAAGTTAAAATTTTAGCTTACGCTTCAAATTGTTCACAACATTTTAGAGATATAGAGCTAAATATATTTCTGATCAAATCTGCATATATTTGCGAATGATTTAACATGCAAATGGTTGTTATCAAATCAAAATTGCTAAAGTTATGATCTTTTCCCTAATCAGTGTCACATTTACTGATACCAGTTTTTTTTTTCATCAGCTGTTGGATATACGAAAATAATATTTTTGTTTATTTATTCGAACAGTGAAGATATTTTATGCTAAGAATTTCGTTAAAATCTAAATCTATGGGTTCCAACCAGTAGCGGATGTATGAATAGACGCAGGAAGCGCGCGCCAGAGAGACCTCCAAATTTCGAGAGTGACTACAAAGGCCTCTTTTCCGAGGGGCCTGAAACTCATTGTGCGCCTAAGGCCCCGTCAGCTCTAAACCCGTCGCAAGTTCCAACAACAGGCTAACAACACTGATGTGAGTGGACGCTCTTTCCAAAGCAGAGGCAGAAGCTCCCATCCATGGTCCAGAGCCAAAATGCGAACTGACAAAGACACATTTCAGGCTGGCGGTCAGGGAATGGGAGAAATATCAAAAACGGGCTTACTGGGGAAATGTTCCAGGCCTTAAGCAATCAAAAATGCTCATTAAACATCCGGCTAAGAATATTCTAAGCATCTCGAAAAAAGAAATAAGACTTGTGAAGGGCCTACTCGCTGAGCAATGCCAGGTGAGATACCAATAACAGAAATCAGAAAGGTAAACAATGCGGCCTGCCGGCTATTGGGCTTAGACGTAGAAACATAGTGTAAACTGTGCAGCATTGGAACACAAAAGACTGCTCAGATTTGTAATGAATCAGAGCAGAGATGAACAATAGATCAGAATAATCGCAGTGCGAAAGAGCTCAAATTCTCTCTGCCCCCGGCAAAAATGGATTCCATATTAGCATTGTTTAGTTGATTTGAGGTGGAATTATCCTAATATTAACTTCATTATTTCCCTATAGTCAAATGGTTTTATTATTCCTAAGCGATTTATTGCATTAATTGCGCCAGGTCTATTTTATTGCAATTATTAATTAATATTGTTTTATTGATATGAGTTGCAGTTAATACAAAATAAAACAGAAAGAAATTAATTATTTCTAATTTAGAAAAGAGGAGATATAACTTTTTTTTTTAAATTTACAAAATAATTAGCTCAATTTTCCCATTTTTTTAATATAATAAACCATTTTGAACACATTGCGTATGTAAGAAGGTGAGTAATAGTATAAAATAAAACTAATTAGACGTAAATCCAGAAATGTTAATGAATTGGATTATTAACGATATAAACAACACTGCAAACTAGTTATTTGGATATATTATTAGCGATTACTAATTACCTATTTGAATGGTGCATTCTTTCCATAGGTTAGCTACAACATTCATTTCAAAGCAAGATTGTTCCAACGTCAGCAATGTGGGAACATCTTTCAAGACACTAGCGAATGCGAAAATTATCTATCCATAAATGAATAAATAAATAATTTCCTATTTTTATACTGGTTTGTTATAAACGTTGGATTTTATTATTAGCCTTAGCATCGAACGAATGGCATGGAACGTTAATCACGCAGGAAATATATTGTAGATACTTGTCTTTCAATGAACTAACTATCTATACAAATGCAATAAAATTTTTATTTATAAAAAAAAACAGCAACACTAAAGCATCAAAAAACTGTTTTCATAACACTCATCTATCACGAACTGAATAAGAAAACAATTAAAAGATAGACAAATATGTATATGCAGATTAAAATAATAAATATTTATCTCAAAATTTTCTAAATGTTTTTAATAATTTTAATGTAAAAATTGATTTTTAACTTATTTAGTATATGTGCTCAAAATATTGTCTTTTTGGCTAGCAAATAAACTTAAATAAACAAGCAGCTGTAATAAATATAAGCTAAATATTAGGTAAAGCATAGATTAATTCGAGTATAGATACCCAACTCAATTGGAAAAATTCGTGCTCAATGCTGATTCCTAGATAGATAAAATTCCTAGATGTCATTCAAAGATGCCATTTGCACATCATTCAATGTGTGAAGTGCATTTTGCGAATTTTGTTGTTATGTTAATTGAAACAAAGTTCTATACGTTCTATATATTGAAGCAAACTATACACTTTGCATTTTGAACATTATTGCTACACCAATCCGGCCTCCAAAAGACTAAATTGATATGCTGTTCTAACAATACCAACATCAAAGTGCAATTTAATGGCACCAGAAATTTATGAAGATCATCCAAATATCATTGAGGAAGCTAGGGTGCCCTGTACCAGCAATATTAATAATAATAATGTTTTTCTTAAGACACAACAAATTATAAATAAATACAATAATTACTATATTTTAATGTGTAAGGTGTTTTTGTTATTCAAAGTCGGCTTTTAAATTTTCAAATTGTTATCGATTGTTATTTTAAGAATATAATTTTTTGCTAAATGCTAAGTGATAAAGACTTACATCGAAATGCTCACATGCGTTTGTTATTATGTTGAGGTTTATATCGACTAGCGCGCCCTCTACATATTAACTCCTAAAAACTTTCACATTGACCGAACCAATTTGCATTAGGTTGGATTTCTGTACCAGGATTAATTTACGGGAAAAGGTAAATAATACAAATTAAAAATAAAGATTCACTTGATTCTTTTAGATATCGTATTAATAAATATTAATTCAATTTATTTATTTATGTAAGTAAGCCAACAGCTTTTCTGTTCAGCAACTTAAAATATTTTAGTAAATTTCCTACATTACCTCATCATCACTATAAAATATTGTACGTATTTCTAAAGCAGCCTCTTAACAATCTACAATACCCTCAAAACTAGGATTAACCCTTTTCAAAATGCCAAAATACTATATAAATATATCTTTCAACAGAACCAGATCCGACTCGACGATATTAGGTATATTCTGCTGGCAAGCAATGAAGCAAATAAGTATGGATGGATAAACAACATCCATTCATATATGGCTTATTTGCTTGATTTGTATTTGGATTTCAACAAATACTCAAATATTTCTATTATAATAACAAAAATATTCAGCTGTAATATAAAATTCTACTTCTGTAACAGCTCTAAGGTAAATTAGACACCTGATACAACCCTGTTGACTCTCGTCTCAATTCAAATACGGCCTGCATGAGGGTAGTAATAGGTTCTATGTACTTATTTCCTTCAATTTTGCTCAAATGTAATTTGGACTGGGTTTGAAGGTGCAATGTATGTAACCGAATGTAAATATGCGTGCACTGCGAGAGTGCTGTTGCGGTCGAAAAGGTATCCACAAGAAGAGTACTTGAAGCGTTGCGTTCCAGCTAGCCTTGCCACTTGCTTTCGTCGCGGTCGCAGGAATCAATACTCCAAGCCCTCAACGTTTACAAACAGTGTCTGTTATGTGTGCATGCGAGTATGTTGCCCTGTGATTGGCAGTACGTGCCACCCGCATTCAAGCCAACCACAATCGCCCAATAATATAATTTTCGAAGAATTAAAAAAATAACTTGGCGGAAATGAATAGTGGCCGCTTTTGTAGGATTAAGAAAACATACCAAAAATAGGAAAATTTCCATGAGGTAAGGGCGCCGTAATTGGTGAGCATCCTAACTGCTCCAGGGAAAATATACTAATCCTATTATACCTGTACGCAAAACATCCGTGTAAATGATAATGACAGGTTAGGTAGAATTTGACATTGAAATGATAAGTCCATAATACAAAGTAACAGAGTAACAATTTTCGAATTCAGAATAGATTTGTTTTCTTAGGATATTTCTGCAAATTAAAGGAACATGGATTTCACCATTTCACTTTTAATGTTTGCTTCAATATTATGATATTAGCTTGCCAAATGAATTCAATTAACGCGGTATACACGAACATACTCGTATTTCATCTCAACACATTAAAATCGTATATCACATCTGTATGCGAGCGGCTGCTATTGCAACATAAATGTCTTAAGTACATAAATTATCTATTTCTCTATGGATGTGTGTATGAAAACATTTGTCGCCAATTTTGCAATTGCGACGAATGGAAATCGAGTTTTCTATTTGCCAACTAAAAAGACGACACCGAATTTTCCTTATGTACTACAAGTAACTAAGTACGTTCGGTTTGAAGATTAAAATGTTGCCAAGCCGCTCAGCTGTGGTGGTTTTTAATATTCACGCAATTCCAACGAAATGAATTTATTTTAAATTGACAAAGCATTATGTAATTTATCACTGCAGCAAGACAAACAACCAACAAACGAAATTTTGTAATTTTAATTGTTTTAATACAATAATTTATGCTGGTAAACTGTTTTACAGTATTGTGATATTTGATTTTTTTTAGCTATAAAATATACATGTTATTAATGTAATATCAATAGTCGTCTGTTACATGATCATTTTCGCGCTAGTTATGTTTTATGTCGATTTATTATAGTTTCAATTTATGACACAAACCAGAAGTATATTGTATTACCTGAATCATAATAACAACAAATAATAATAAATTACAATCTACTCGATACAACGTTAAAATAAAGTTATGAAAATGAAAATGCGAAAATAGAAATTGAAATAACTTGTGATAGGCATAAAACATAAACATATCAAATAGAATAATACTCACGATCATAATATGTATCCGGTCACAAACCGGCGTTATATCCGCACACTGGTAAAGAGACAATTCCGACACTTACAAAAATAACACACTTTATCCACACTTTTCCAAACTAATTTAAATGTTCCCTTCGGTCACACTTATCGCACTTTTACTTTTAAACAAATTTGTCTAATTTACTTTATCATAATACGTTTCACAGCTTATCATTACTTGTTCATTAAATATCACCAAACAATAGATTTTATTTGTATTATTATCGTTGATGTATTATAACTTTTTAATTGAAAAATAATGCCCACCATAAAGGAAAAAGCGAATGCAACTTGCTAGTTGAACACAATTTAATTTAGCGTTGTGTTTACACACTGCAATAGAAGAAATAGTTCTGGGGGACATTCAAAGCGTGCCTGAAGAAGCATCTGATAACTCGCGTGGTCTGCGTACCAATCGGACGTCGTGATTTGGACGTAGTGTCCGCAGCGTTTGTTTTCGTAGTGCTAGTAGCTCAACTTGCGATGTGAAGCGCACGCACCGAGACTGAACGCAAGAGTGCCTGTCCACTCGTTCGTTCCAAGTAGTTTGCAGCGCGAGTTGGATTGTGGAGTCGTGAGCGCTGGGCCAGCTGGGCCGCTTTCTGGTCGTCGTAGTCGCCGCAGTCGCTGTAGTTGAGTTCCGTCGTGCCGTCAGTGGTCTGTTGAGCACGCTAGCGTTGCGGTCTGGGCATGTTTTGAACTCGACGGCGCGGAGCTCGTTCGCCCCGTTCTTTCGCGAGTCGCGCGAGAGCGCGCGCGCCTTCCCTACTCGATTTGGTGCTCGCTACGCGCGCCGATAGGGACGTCGCGATATGGAAGAAGCTTAAATTTGTTGTCCTCCCTGTTTGAATACAGTCGGTATCATTAATGATAATGCTACTGTTATTTTTTCACAAAATTAATGAAAGTAATAGTAATAGTAAAAGTAATATGTTCATAAAAAAATATTAAAACAATTAGATAAAGTTTTTTTATATTTTTATTTCATTTATGCTATGCATTTTGTTTATTTTTTATAAATATAATAAGGGATTAGATTTCTTTCTGTCTCGTGATTTTAATTGATTTTTATTTGATATATACATTTTATTCTTATAAGAAGTCCAGAAGTTATTTTTTAGAAACTTTTTGATAACATTTTCTGTCTTACGAGTTTCGACATGTTTATTATGTTTTTTTCAAGGAACTAATTAAGGTCGTTTAAATATCGATGGTAAGGTTGTATGTTTTCCATTTTTTTTAACTTTATAAGCAAGAGAACATTTAAACATGCAATTGCATACTTACAAATATTTAAAAGGAGTGAAGCTTTCTAGAAAATCCCGAGAAATCGAATTTCTCATTAGCAAGTACCCCAAATTCTCATCCAGATGACTTTTTCTACTTTTTTACTTAGTGCAGTTGCGATGCACTATGTATGACTATATCTTGTGTATCTTATTGATATAAATTTTAAATAAAATATACTTTGAGTTAACATATGTATAAAAAATATTTAGCTGAAATTTATATCAGTAGCACCTGACACAGAAGAAATATCAATGACTCACAAAAAACATAAAAATGAACGTGCTTCGTATCGCCATGCCAAATATTTTTGTTGCTTAAAAACAAATGTGTTATCTACGAATTAGAATCACTCTTTTAGGGTTTGAATTCTTTCGCGTTATGCCTTCTGGGGGCCCAAGGCATATCGCCCACATAAGAAACTAAAGCTTCAAATAACCATTTATTCATTATTTGTTTAGCGTATGGCTAAACGTTGTATAAAAGTATAAATTGATGCATCTCTTCACGCATATTGTACATACTGTTACATAAATCAAAATTGCACTTTTTGCTTCTTTTGTTCATTATATCGTTCTCAATATATAATACAGCCAGATTGGACATCCTTTCCTCTCCAATTAAATTCCTTAATTAGTATTTGACCCATTTAAGGACATAAAAGGATTTCAATGCATTACACACTAAAATGCACAAATATATTTTTAAAATTATATCAACATTCGAGAAAGTTGACGCAAGCCTTTCTTGAATTGCCTTACACATTTCCAAAGGCCACTGTATTTTTTTCCCTCTAGAAAGTGAAATGCATTAACTCTTCTTTGAAGTTATTTTTATCAATGTTGCCGGATTATGTATTAATTTAATCCTGTATGCAAGAATCAAACTTATCTGGTTAGCATACGTGGGAATGCATCTATTAATTTCGTCTATCAATTTATCACAAACAACATTAAATGCGTGCCTGCCTGCTTGTTAAAAATACTTCCTCATCTCGCGCTTTGTCAAATTAAACATTTCTTTTAGAGATTTTAACTTTTTCGGATCTGTAGTTATTATTTTTTTGGTATTTGTGGTTTGCCGCACAGAAAAGCATTATTCCTTTTTGTCAATCGAAAACCACCAACGACGTAAAATCTCAATAGATGAGTGAGTATTTATTTGTGTGCATGCACTGGAGGTTTGTTGGCAAGTTCTAAAATTCAACGTATGCAGGTGATATAAAATACTTAGGCAGCGTGTTAGCAATTTTTAGCAAAACACGGGTTATATTTACGAAAAATTTCGGGCATAGGGGTCTGATGCTGTCGCGCCGTTAACTTTAAACCGACCTTGCGCTAGCTCTGCTTTTCACTGAAAATTTTACTTTGGGAACAGCAAAGACAGATAGTAAAGATTGGCTAACTTTCAGTTTTAGTAAACTGTGCGTGGATTAATGATTTTTGATCTGGGAGCTTGGAAAGCCAATCTTTTTTTGCAGAATAAAATATTTTCAAAAATTGACATTTTGGTACTGGCGATTTTGAACCAAACTGGTTCCATGTTTTCAAAAAAATCCTGTCGTTAATAATAATCAATTACCTGTAAGTAGCAAGTAATTTTATACATGCTACCTAAATAAAAGTGTGAGTTGCATCTCAATAAAAATATCAACACGTTAAAAGTATTCTACCTGTAATAATATGCCTATAAGAACCTTTTGATAATGTAATCCTACCGATTAGTAAAGTTCTGATATCAACTCATATTTCTCATATTCAACCCACAATATAACTCAACAAATTTCTCTTTCACAAGCGAAGTCGCACAAGTTTTCCGGCGTGAGTATATTTCCATACGGTTCCTCCACGACTTCAACTAGCCATCAATCGCAAGACATTATGACCTGTTCCGTTTTACAGTGCAATTGCCTGCTTTTATGACTGCTAAGCTTGCTGTTACTTCCAGGTAAAATTGCCCACTTAGTTTTGACTGTATTTTGGCGAAACATCTGGGTGTGACTGGAAGATGTCAATTCAAATAAAATTTATTGGTTTATTAGCGTAGCTACAAGTAGACGAATATGCGCGCAAAACAATATTTCGGTTTTATGAAATGGTCAAATAAAGTTAAAGATAGTTTGGAAAAGATTTGTTGTTTCTAGGTAACGGTAAGTATTTCATTTTATAACTTTGCAAAAATTTATGACTATTTAAATATGACATTATTAACTTTTTTAAATAAATGTTTCGTTTAATTTGAACAAATTTAAACAAAAACGTAGCACAGAGTTGTTGTTTTATCGTTTTAAACAAGGAATGCATTCAGCTAGTTGTAATGGCTAGTGGTTTTCTGTTTTTGATAAATTCTGTATTTGGATTGAATTGGTGATAACTTTATTGTGCAACAGGCTAAGAATGAATGGATGAATGTATATGCTGATCAATTCAGAAAACTGGGTCAGGATTTGAAGTCATACGCGCATACTATCAGTGTTTCATATGACATTAAAGCACATTTTATATAATTTTAATAGAAAAAAATTGTGTTTGAAGTTGGTATCTGCTGTTACCCAAATTTCCTAAATTTCTAAAACAAAAGGTTTGCCTCCTGTGAGGATCGAACTCACGACCCCTGGTTTACAAGACCAGTGCTCTACTACTGAGCTAAAGAGGCTTTCGTTTTGATCAATTTTGGTAAATTTGTTCCTTCATCATTTTGGTAATTATGCCGTATGCAAACAAATCCTAAGTACAATACAATTCATATATGAAACAATCAGAAATATTGCAGGTTTTGCATCAATCGTAAATAAAATACCAACGCATCGTAAACAACAAATTGGTACTAACTTAGTCACTTCGTTTGGGAGTTTGTATTCTGTAAGCACAAGTTCATACAGTTCGCTCGCACCCATAAGCTTGAGCTTAGCGTAACCAAGGGAAGTGAATAACGAATAACATACGAGTTTGTAATTATCTCCAGATGTTACTTGCATCGCTTAACTTTATTTTATCTTGGCAATTCAAACCAGCGGCTCGCGTACGCCTCGCAATCGGTATCAAAGGCGGCCGCCGCCGGCTCATTGAAGCCGAACACATCAACGTGGGTCCAACAGCTCGCAAATATACAAGACGCATAACAACAATTTCTACTTTATGCGCCATGTAATTCAACACGAATTTAAACGAATGCGAATGCAATTGCATGACACAGAAGTCCAGCAATATCCGGGCAAATTTTGCTACAATTGGCCCTTTGCGTTTTTAAACTTTGAGAAATAATTCGTGACTCACATCACATGCACATTGAGGATGGTTACAAGTCTGCAAACGCATTTTATTAGCGTCCTCAGACATCTTCTATTTCATCACGTCCATACGCCGTGCGGTCACTTTTTTACTCAGATCCCATTCAATAGGCAATAGTGGCAATGGAACTAAAATGTAATGACGAAGAAAAATGCATACAAGAAACGGAGATTTTCGCACGCTAGATTTACGAAACGATGCCGAAGGAAAGGAGAGAAAGAAGAATCTATTCAGAAGAAAACAAAAATTATAAAAACTTGCAAAGAAATTTAAACAACTGCACGTCCGGACGTTTTGCGTGTTACGTGACGGCGCAAAAGAGATATGTGTTTTTTTTAACTACACACGTATTGCAACATGTAATACTTTTAATAATAGATGTTATGATACCAATTCCCACGCAATTTGCATTTTATTAAATTTGCAGTACCAAATCTGGATATGTCTCAGAATGTCTCAGAATGAAAAAATTGGCTCAATGTTGATAAAAGAGGTCTGCTTGATCACGGCGAAGGAGCAGGCAACTGAGCTGTAACAAGGGTATCAGGTGCTTGTAGCAAGATTAAGATTTGTGACCCTTTAACTATAATTAAAATTTCGGTCATTATATTAATATAATAACACGTTCAATTTTCATTTAGTTTTCAGTACATGATAGTATCAGTACATTTAAACAATTATTTAAATAAGAACGAAACTTAGTGCATATTCAATCAACAAAATGAACGTATAAAATGAGCAAATTTTATCAAAACTAAATTAAATAGTTTATATTCATAATTTATTCTTAATTTATTTTTTCTGGCCTTTTCGCTTGCAAACAAATCAATTATCTCGTCATAGTTTGTTTGTCAATCGTTCTTATCCAATTGAAAAACGAAGGTAGGATTTTCGTATTTTCAATTTGCTAAATGATCGGTTGCAAGAAGCTTTTGTTTCGATCATATTAATAAAAAACCTTAATGCTATGTCTAAATTTGAATAATTGTTTTGCAAAATTAGTTCGTAATTTTGTTCGCAAAAATTAAAAATCATCCATTTCTATATCAATATCACATATTAATTCTAGAGCATTAAAATTGTAGGAGAGAAGTAATCAACATATATTTTCTAGCGCTATAATAAGGTCGTAGTGTACAAATATTTTTCCTACATTTTTCTTTTCACTTGAAAATTGCGTCTTGTAATTGATTATCAAAAAAACCACCCGCCTTAAATTTGGATTTACAACATTTTCATTTTATGTAATTTGTGGTGCGTCATAATAAATTTTCAAGACGTGGTAATTCAAATGCTGCTAACCACGAAACCCGATTTTGTTCGACAGGAATACATGGAAATTCAGAACAGAGCCCCTATTTTCAAACAATACATAACATGGTTTTCATAAACCAATTTTGGTCAAAATGCCGATCATCGATATCAGGATAAAAACTTAAATTATTGCACAATACAGGTCCATATTCAACTAATATATGTAATTTTCTATTATTTAAGTGGCATGTAGAGGGGTCATTAAAATCTAATATACTATATTTGCAGTATCAATATCCTCTGTTTGAAGATTCACTCTATAACAATCATAATTTCATTGCTTCTCTATATCCTGATTTTGAATTTGGTGACACTGGGAAGGTAACTTAAATATAGGTCAAATGTCCAAGCTTCGGCGCTCTCTAATCTGCGCCTCCAAGTCAGTTGCACATGTGGCGGGGAGTATACTAAAGTGCAATATAAGCACTCTAAGCATGATTTGTTTGTATATTAAAAAACAAGGAAAGGATAGCTAAGAAATGAGTTTTCGTGGAGAGTGTAATATTAGTCCTTGCGCGAATGTTGGGAGATTTATTTTGTCCACTTTTCTGATATACAACGAATCTATATGAGGCGTCCAGAGTCAAAGTGGTCTCACAACATAAAATAAAACGAGTTGAGTGGACCATCTTCAAGTTTTTGAATGCCGGGCCACAATGGACTATCTGTGTTTCCATAAATTCTTCATAGAATGCAGCACTGTTTTGATTTGGTCTCGACAAACGCGTTGCTCTGTTTTGGGCTCAAGTGGACTATCGGCATCGATAGGACTAAAAAAACTTTATTCCGCTCATACACCTTCCATTTTATGCAAATATACCGATTTCAATTAATGCAGAGAATGACATTTTTATTAGTGAAAATAATGAAAATTATTAAAATATTTTTTGTTTCATAGTAGTATGCGGTGCTATTACTTAAATATATCGTTTTATTGCCTAATCTTTCGAATTTTTTCCCAGATTTTAATCAAAAGGGCAGGATAATTGAGGGATGGTCTATACTGGCGTCAGAAACTTTCCGGTATCCAGAGTGGACTACGTGCATTTACAGAACAAAATTAATAAAATAAGACCGTTATAACAGCATGAATATGAAAACAGAAGATTGAATTTTAATAACTGAAGGTTTCAAAACATTTTATTCAGCATGGGAGATGATATAATTTTTATAAAATGTCCAACATAACAAAGCGAGATGGTCCACTTTGGTTCTGGACGTCTTATATAGTCGTCTGCCCTTGGTGAAAATTAAATACTTTCTTATGCAATTTACCCAAGAAATTGTATTCGAGGTAACTTGAAATATCTACACAAGCTCAATGAAAATTTAAATTTGTTGATTGAGGTAGTCAACACATTATACAAAGCGCTATGTTTGGCAGCTGATGATTCCCCTACCTTCAAATTAAACGTTGCTACCAAGAAGGAACAAACATTTAGAAAAACAAAATAATGTCGTTGTTATTAATCTGGTGCATCAGTGTACTGAAAATTTGTCGTTGACATTAGATCTCGAAATTACAAAACACATTTCGGTCGGAATGTGAACATTTCACATTTATTTCTTTCGCATACAGGTCTAAATCAAATGAAATTCTCCTTTAATACTTAATCATATATCCAAATAAGGGCTGATTTAGTGGTGCAACATTGTTTTTGATTTGGCGATAAGTGTGGTGCAAAACGTGTTTGGATTGCGGGTTAGGACGACAACATTCCAATATAGAAATGGTGACTTCTGACGTTGCAGATAGTGAAATAAATTAGCAAATTAACCGTTAATGTTGCGAATGAAATGGATATTAATTTAGGCAAAAATTTTAATTGCGATGTTTCAAAACTGCTGAATCGTGTTGAAATGAGTAATCGAAGCATTTTAGGCGAAAAGGGCGACTTTCAACGAAGCAAACTACGGCTTCTTGGGTCTATGTCAACTATTGTCGAAGAGAACGTCAATTCTCAGGTACGTGATTTGAATAAAAATGTCCAAGAGTTATTGGATACTGTTGCTCAGAACGATGATGGTGATGTGGCGTGTAAAAAATTACACCCCGTGAGCATATCATCGACCGCAACTAGGACCAGTCTCACTCATAGTAATATGTCGTCCATAACAAATTCATCGGATCCCAGCGCAACCTCTTTTGATGTGGATAGCATAACATTCTGCAGTTCGCGCAAATCACGTAGTTTAAATTTCTCAAAACTGTCTTGTAATGATAATCATGATTTGGAGACTCTAAAATCACGTGTTAATCTTAATTCCAAGTCTTATAAAACTGAAAATAGCTCAACGAAAAAATCGTTTAGCAACAATGCGATTTATAACCAGCAATTTACAGTTTATCCAGTTCATATTGAAATACCAAACTTTGCTTTGCGAAAGCCTAAAAAGTCTGCTTCTTCATCGTCTTCAATTTCTAAGCGAAATCTAGAAACTATTAAAAGACACTATCGCCCCGACATTTGCAGATCTTTGATAAAGCCTGTCAGTTTTAGAGATATAAATCAATCTGGTGATCAGGATGATAGGAATGATAGGCATGGGCATCATAACAAACATAAAGATCGAAGAAAGCACAGAACTGATAAGTACATTCATGGAAAAACTTCACCAGAGAAACAAAAAGTTCATCACAGAAGAGATGAACGTCGAAGATCTAAAGAATCTAAGTCTAGGCATAGAAAGGGGGGTAATTCTAGCAAAGTGAGTATTGGTTCTTCTATTGATAGCAATGATTATTATCGAGAAAGAAATAAAATGGTGTGTAAACATGGAAAAAACGAACATAAACAAAGTTTTGAGCGGAAGGCCTCCCCTGAAAAAAGTAAGCACAAGTCTACATCGCCCCCTAGGGATCGCAAGAAGACCAAACTGAGAGGTGACGAAAAGGGGGATGTGACTGAACCAAGCAAACACCACCATTCTCCAAAAGATATGAGTAAAGAGCATAGACATAAATGCCATGGTGACAGTATACTGAAGATGGCCAAACAGAAATACCTTTTAATGCAAGGTCCACCAGAGGAAAACGATGATTATAAACACCAACGGGAGGTTTCAAAATCTATGAAAATGTTGAAAAACGACAATGATGCTGGTGTACGAGATAAAACTAAACGGGAAAGTAGTCTAGTTCGAATTAAACACTCCCTTTTGCAATTAGCAGGTTTTGGTAGATTGGTAGAGCGCAATAGTTTGAAATCAAAGAATGATAAAAGTTCACGAAAATCAGAATCACCACCTCCGAATGAGTTAATACCAGTTTACCGACACAAAAATAAAACAAAGCATGATCCGACTCAACTAACTGTTAAGGTGAAGAAGTCTTGTCACATGCAGAGGTTCCTGGCGCAAGACGACGCTGTCTTAGAAAAACTATGTAGTTGTGAGCCTTTAGCACTGACCAAGAAACCAAAGAGTACAATCACTCGATCTGAATTGGGATCATTGGAAATTCCATCTTTCAAGCAAATGCACAAGAAGCACGAGAGTCGTCAACGGCATCGAAAATCACAAAAGCCAAAGGAAGTGATTGCAACTCATGTGGACACTGGCACCATGCCTCATACAGACGCGCCCTTACTCCTTCATAGAGACACTTTACAAGTTATAAAGAATGAAGTAGGTACTGAATCACCTTCCATAAACACTAATATTAGATATGCAGTTGGTATGGTTGGTGATTTTGATACTGTGAACCCGAAAAGCTCAAATCATTCTCATCGGCAAGGGGTTACATTTCTCTCATCATACGACTCCCATGAAACCGTCCAGGCTTGGGACACGTCATTGTCATCTTCGGGAAAAATTAGCAATCTTATGATATTGTCCGAGTTAGGTACCGAGGAGCGATCTAACGCTGTAAGCAATTGTAAAAATGCATCCAAACGGGAACCAAATTTTGTGGAACAACCAAATTCTAATAGCCGTCGTATTGCAGATCATCATGGAGATACTTTATATTGTTGCGATTCTACATTTTTATCGGATCCTTATTGTTACGCCACCTTAAATACCACATTGAACAAACGAAAAAATAAAAATAAGGAAACCAATACGGAAAGTGTTTGTCTAAAACGTAATTTCAATGCGCAGATATGTCCGAATGTTATACACAAAGCGAAAACTTTTCTCCCGCAAGTTGCAAAAATAAAGCGAAATATTTTTAAGCGTAGGAGTAGCAAAGTTGTTAATGTAAATAAATCCAAGAGTTTAAATGAACCATTGGAGCAGTCGAAAAATATCGACGTTTCTTGTGCAGTAAATGGAGACGTGCCTGACTCCAAAAGCAAAATTCCTGTTTTTTCTAACGAAAAATGTCTTTTGCTTTTGAATAAAAACGTCGATGTCATTTGGCCTAAAGCTTCTGCTCTTACTAACAATGGTAAGAAGGCCATGAATGCAAAAAGTCGAATACCACGATTAAAACCAATGGATAATAAATTGAAGAAAGCAGATGCTTCATTGAAAACTAATATCAGCCGTCCCAGTAATGAAATTACTACTATAGTTAATCAAGAAGAAGTTTTATCAAATTCAATACAAGATTTATTTGAAATTTCTATTATTAGCGAATTGACGAAATCTAACGATCTGTTGAACTTAGATGAGGAATTGCTTGACTTTGACAGTGTTGATGATACAAAACAATTTACAATGAAAGACAATGAATCCTGGCTATGTAAATCATATGCGAAAGAAGGATATGATGAAAATACGCATCTTCATTTTACAAATCATGCATTTCCCAAGGAGTCAACCAGTATGACGATGTGGTCTAAAACAAAAAACTCTCAGAAGTCACTCTTGTGTGATACTAAGAACTGTATTGACCAAATTTCGGAGAGGGACGAATACAAAAGTTCAAATGCAAAAAGAGTTGCAACTAAACATAATGAAGAAAGCAAGACGTTTGGTGATAATACTTCAAGTGGATTAACCATGCATCAGAACGAAGTACCTCAAAAGGATTTTTCAGGATCTGCTATGAAAATCGACGATCATCCTTTTTTAACTTTGCAGTCATGTATTCGAAGAAATGATAGTAATGGAACAGCTCAGCGAGGCGTTTTGCATGTGCCATCACTCGAAGAAAGAAGCAGTAATACAACATTCATTGTGAGTTTAGCTGAATTTGAAGAAAGCCAAAAAAACGCTGTGACCTGTACATCTAGGACACTGTTAGAAGACAGTTTTAAAGCGATTGCTTCGAAAATGAATCTCCGAGAAGCGTTTACACAAAATGCAAGTTGTAGCAAGACGTCTGTGTCGTTGCAAGTTTTAGTGCCTACTAAACATGTTAACACCAACACGTCATGGCCATCTTTGCAAAAGTTTGCTTCGCAAAAAAGACCTCCGTTGAAGTCTCGATTGCCACTTCCTATTAATTCAGTTCGTTCTAAGCCTGTGCGAAACACTTACACATTTCCGATTGAGATTGATCTAAATTGCATAAATCAGATGGAACAAACCAGCGAGAATGTAAGTACGTAGGAAATATCAAATTGTGTTGTGATGTATATGATTAAATTTACTATTTTTAGGCCAACAAAGCATCCATCAACGTAACCAATCGTCAGAAACATCAAGACCCTCTGAAGCTTCAAATTACCTTAGTTCTCTTAAACAAAATCTAAATTTTATTAATTCTAATGAAGAGTTTTCAAATGATGACGACGACGCTGCTCCTGCTTCAAACCATTGTATGAGATGTGGTCATTGGTGGGGTCGATTACTCCGGAAAATTTTGTGCAAAATAGCTTGTTTCTTTAAATGCCGATCAATGCTTCTTGACAAAGACTTAATATCGTTGGACGTAATTCTAAGTATGAGTAATTACGTGGAAATTTTTAAATTGAAATCACTTGATTTTGTACCAATGCTTGAATGGAATCTAACTGCTACATGTCCTGTGCCCTTGTCCCGTAATATGAAAGAGGATGCGACTATACCAATTTTGCGATCACTTAGTGAAGGAAGTCTTACTTTTATTGGACATGATTGGCTCCATATGCTTAACGTACATCGAGCAACTGTTCAAACAAATCGATTTGACGACGGAGCAGAAACCGAAACACAATCACAAGAAAAGTTGATTAATGTAATTGACTATGACCAAGGGTCATTGGAAACCTTGACCCCAATTGTGGAGAATGTACATAATGCACAACCTACCGCTGAACTAACTTCTAAAGCTTATTCAGAACCAAAACCCACTATAATACAAGAGGGAAGTACACAAGTAAAACTAGAGACACAGCTACCTGCTGATCTCCATGCAAAACCTAACGAAAATCCGGATATAACACCAAATATAAATACAAAAGTGGCAGAACCAGTAACGAAACCAACTTTAAATCTACCTGCGGCTTCAGTTGCAGCACCAGTAATTAAACCCACAACATTAATTAAAAAGAAAGCTTCAAAGACAGTTTCTTACAAGACTAAACGTCAGCGTAACTTTAAGCTAAACTGCTACCGGAGGAAAAAACAAAAGTCTGATCTTTCTAACATAAAAGAAAGCGATTTGATCTTTGATGTACAGCCAGAATCACTTGGGAAATTAGCAAATACTCATGTTACTAAGACACTAATTGAATCCGCGAAACCTGAGATTGTGTTAGACGCAAATCACAATCTCAAAGAAGACATCGTGAAACGGTTGGTGGAACATGAAGAAAGAGCACTTCAGCGCGAAAAAGGGCACATCATTGAGGAGGCAAAACGCCGAAATGACCAACAAATTAAAACTCTTAACAAGCAAGCGGAAAGGGTACGAGGACGATACCCTAATATCTACACCCCTATTACTCGCTGTGATTTGGGTATGACCTACTACAATTTCAAATCAGCGTTGCGATACTACATCCGAGAGAAAAACACTCTAAGAATGCTGACACAATGCACCAAAGGACATATGCAGAAAGCACCTAAAACGGAACCGCAACCTGATCAGGAACCTGTTTTAGGGCAGCTTGTATCGTACGATTGCGTAAGTATCTCTTTCTTTCTCTTTCTCAACTCTTGTCTACTATTGTTTCATATCTAGGTATATCATATAAGTTATAATTAACATGCTTCTTTTCTCCACAGAAAAAAAATTTGAAAACGTTGGTTGGACAATACATTTTTCCAGATATGGACGCACAGGCTGAATCTGCTACTGAGTTGCTAGCGCAAACCAATAGACGCAATTTAGTGGACTTGGAAGTGCAAAATCGGTTTTTGCATGAAATTCATCCAGATTTTGGAGTGACTGGTTATGAGGTAATGCCACAAACAGATCCTATTGAAAAACCAATGAAGATTTCTTGTAAAGCATCATGTATCTGTACGGAAATCTGTATCTGCAATGATGAAACTGGAGATGATTATACAATCAAATTAATTTTTAAACCAAATCATCAAGAAATATGCATTATTTTCAATCAATTGGAATTTAAACTGATTTTGTGCGATTGTCTATCATGCGTTGACTGCTGTGACTGCGTTGGTGGTTTAGATCCCGAAGTCAGGCACCAACGATTATTTGAAACAGTATTTGAGGCTTTAAAAAGAAATGGCGAATTTCTGCGAAAGATTAGAAATGTACTGGTTTACTCAATGCATGAGTTGCTCGGAATTGGAAAGTATAAAGAAATTGCCCGAGAATTTATAAGGGAGCTTTTGCTTGCGATCATTAAATACGATGGTGTTTGCTTTCTGGATATCGTAAAAATAAAGAAACTTGAGGAAAAGTATCGTAGCTTATGCATTGATTCTAGCGATTTGGAACCACTCAAAAAATGGGTAAAGTTTGCTGAGTGTGAGTGTTCGGAATCTGATTCATTTCCAGATTCATGTTCAGGATCAAGTTTAAGGTCAAGGTTAAGTTCAAATTTAAGCTCAAGTTCAAGTTCAAGCACTAGCTCAAGCTCTGCTTCTTACACGGATTTGAAAGAAAAATCAGAACAGATATCTGAAGCAAAGTGCATTGAGATTAGAAAAAAACTTTGTCTAGAAGAATCCTCTTTCACGAATCTTCTTAGCATACATTGCTGCAATAGTTGCAGTCGCTTGGAAAGAGTATCCAGAACTACTTCATTGAAATCTTTAAAAAGTAGCAAAAGTTGTGGATGCCTGTTTGATAATGAATCAACAGTATCAACTGCTATTAAAGATAAACTGAAAAAAGTTTTGAAAGGAAAACCAAGAAAATCCAAATTCACAAAAATTGAAACACAATTTAGTATAGGTATTGGGGACAATTACATACTGTCAAAAGTAGAAAGTTCCTTTTTTCGGCCTGTAATCCTACAACAAATTGTTCACTATAAGAAGGAAATCAACAAAAAAGACTCCAAACCAAAACACCCATCTCTTGAATTAGAACGCTTCTACAATAATTCTGACTATTTTATACCAGCACCAGTTGTGAGACACTTTTATACATGTAACGAGGTGCTTATACGCCATCCACCAATTTTGTGGGTATTAGCTAAGAGGATTTTACATCGGCCAACTAGACGAATTTGTCATGGCAAAGTGTCCAAGGATCGGCGGAAACATCGTAAGAAAAGATCACAGTCTCCACCCTGTGGAAATAGGGAAGAGGAAAATATGTCCGAAGGCTGTTCGCCGTGCTCTCGAAAACGAAAGAAGAGGAGCAAAACAAGACCGCACAAGTCTAAATCTCGCAAAGTTGGAACATGCCAAAATGATTCTGACTGCAGTTGTTCTTCAGCCTCAATGGAGCAGCATTTCAATCAATCAAAACCGGATCAGAGACATCGAAAAGTTCACAAACGAAGGAATGACTTGGAATCGCATGGTTCCGATGACACTGATCCGTGTGCGGAAGCTGAGAAAACAAATGATACATGTGACAATTCTACTAGGAAAAAGAAAAAGCGAAGAAAGAAAAAGAAAGCATCGTGTTGCGCTAAAAGTAAATGCCATAAAAAGCCTGCATCTAATCCTGAAATAGACTCAGATAATCGTAGCGCGGTACAGTTCAGGATGGAGTGTCCAAGATGTCAGCGGGATGGGTTCTTACCATGTCACAGACGATCATACACATTGGGTAATGAAGCTGCTTCGAGCAAGTCTCAAAAAGCTACTTCAACATCAAGATGCTACAGTGATCCATTACTCAGTGAACGTAAGCAATATAGTAATAAAACTACATCTCCTTCATACACAGATTGCAGCACAAAACCAAACTCACGGGATAATCCCTCCGAATTTAAAGAATGTTGCTGTGGTTCTTCATGCCATAAGCTTGATGCCTGTTCTGAAACACCAGCCAAACGCAAGTGGTTTGGCTTAAAAAGATACAGTAGCAAAAAGTCACAGCCTCGCAGCGACATGATGGTTATTGCCTGCAAAAATGAGGAATTACCCACAGAAACTAATAATGCGTCGCCAGTTAGTTTATGCTTCAAAAAAGATAAGCAGACAAAGCAGAAACAACGAAAATCCAAAACAAAAGCTCCTGACTGTAGTGCTTGTTCATATGATTACAAGAAATCAACAGCGCTACATGATAGTCAAGATTCTACTAAACCATCTAATCAAAGTCAACATTTACAGAGAGATTCTCCTGAAGTTGGATATATGCGGCAAATCGAACATCAGCCATCAACCTCATCTAAAACTCCGTCAGGTGCATCAAATAAAAATCGCAACGGACCTAAAGAATGTGTCAATACCAAATGTTCTAAGAATAGTTCACATAACTCGACAAAATCAGCACCGCAAGCAAAAAAAAACGCCGATAAGGCGCCATCAAGGGGTGATCAAATAAAATCACAAATATCGTGTAAAGACTGTACGAATATAAAACAACATCAAGAATTGGAGCAGGCTAAAGGTTCCTCTTTAGCACTTTCTCCATACTCCGATTCAAATAATAAAGATATTAAAGCATCTGAGAATTTTCCATTTGAGAATAATATACATACACAAAGTCCTCCATCGTTAGAATCAGCTCATTCTATGACCAACAATCAAAAGGAACTCATGATATCTATGACTGTTATAACCGATGAAACATTTGTGAAAAACCAAGGATTAAATACAAACAATGTCACAAATCACGAAATTCAGACGTCAGTGACATGCAAACCCAACGATCCCAAACGTTCATCATGGTTAAGGAAAACTCTGAAAACCTTTTGCAAAGCGACTTCCAAACCGCTTATTTCTAATCCATGCTTTGCTAGTCTAGAAGAACTGCTACCAGGTGTAACTCAAACAAGTTTTACCCATTTACCCTTTACACACGCATTATTTGGTCAAATTAAGAGAAAGTCAAAGGAAAACAAGCAAGGGGTTTCGTTGGAATGCGAATGCATTAGGCCGGGGGATCCTAGCTCAAAAAGTAAAATCAGGCCGCCACGTCCATCATCACCTGTGACCATATCCCCTTCTCATTCTGAGCTTAATCAGAGGATAGCAGATTCTATGATAATGTTCGATAGACCAATATCATACCAGGAACCAGGAATTAACGCTTTTCATGATGATGATGATGATTATGATGATGATGATGATGATAATGATATTGCTCAGCACTATAAAAATGATACACCCGTGAGATTTCAGGAACAACCAATAAACCAGTTTAAAAAAAATTCTTCAAAAAAATCAACGAAGTCAACAGGCAAACACACTTCTGCTGTTCCACTACTGGCAACTGAGGATGCAGGTACTACATACTCTGGAGAAATTGTCAAGTTGATTGCACATCCAATGAAGAAGAGGGAGGTAGGTAACTTGGTTAAAAGGGGCCAAGCAACTAAAGCAATTGATGCAGAACTAATATATCCTGAACCAAGCCACCGCGTAAACCGGGAGGATTGCTGCAAGCCTAAGACCACAGCAAAACAAAAATCGACATCGAAAAAACCTACAACGATATGTGGTCCACTCCGTTTTTGCAAAAGTCAGGAAACTGATAAGTACCAAGACGTACAAACCATGACGGTTGAAAAGTTACGTGATCCGAAAAAAACGGTTATTCTTCCTGGTGGCGACCTTGAAAACCCCTGCGTATATGCGCATTATGTTCAAACTGATTTTGATATATGTCCTCAGACTACTACCGGCAGCACCATGCCATACTATGTGTCGGAACCTTCAATCAATAGTAAAACATTTAGTCTTAGATCTTCAGTGCCTACGGTGCATATGTTAAATCCCCCGGAGTCTTCTGATGAAAATAATCTAATACAAACAACTTCTGGAAGCAAACCAATTTTCAAAGAAACTTCTACTCGTATAATAGATGATCCCGTAATTGGTTTGCATTCAGAATCCAAATACACCGAAGTAACTCAAGGTCTTGTCTCACGTCTGGTTTCCAGTCACATCAAAGAAACAATCAATGACCCGGAGGGCTATTCAAATGTGGAACATCAAGAACACTTTCATATTGATAAGAAAGGCAGTGTCAATCATAAATCGATTGTTAAAGAAGCAGGTACAGATCCTGAAACAGGCACCAAAATCAGCAGATCTATAAAGTCAGAAATTCATGGGAATAAAGTCGTTGAGAAGTCGAAAGAAAAAGCGATTGATGAAGATACAGACACTAAGATAACCAGAATAACGAAAACATTAACTGATGGCGTTGTTATTGAATATAACGAACATGCTAAGCAAACTGGTATTACCGATCGTGATGCTGCAACAATAGATAAGACTACATATATACTCAACGATCCTGAAACTCGCATTGAACACATTGAAGAAATTGTGGCGGATCCTCAAAGTCATACAAAAACTAAAAAAGTTACCGATTTAATTGAGGAGAATGATAAAATAGCGCAAGAACAATATTTAAAGCAATCACATCATTCAAACAAGTCAAATATTCCATCAAAAATTGTAACTTTATTGGAAGGAGTATTGCACCATGAAAAAAGTGTTGGTAGTGATGAGTCTTACTTGATAACTGTGCATAATAAAGGAGTGCTAGATCTTCGCACTGGAGAAGGTGTAGAAGAGATTAAGCAGACAGAAAAGCGACCGGGCACTGGTTCAGTAGTAACAAAAGTGACAACAACTTCCATTGGTCCTGCTTATTCCGTATCAAGGGTAGTTATTGATGACACACGTACAGACCAGATCTCTAACACCAAGTCAAAGACTACAACTGAAATAGTAACTGATAACTTAACAGGACTCTCGACTGAAACCAAGAAGCACAATGGGTCAGTACATGTAAGAGTGCTTGAAAGGGGTACATCGCCTTCAAGTCACACACGTGCGGATAAATCAACAACACATTCAGTCTTAACTAACTCACTTAGTAAAAATGACAATTCGAAAAAAAGTAACTTGAAGCATGAAACGCATGATGACAAAACCCAACAAGCCGGTACAATTAGGCAGGATAATAGAAGTATACAATTTCCTACAGCTTCGAAAACGTCAAACGTGAAGTCACAAAGACATAATGCAACACAAATTGGAAAACCCACCAAAAACTCTGTAATATCTTCTGAATCTAAACCATTTATACCATATTCGGTATCTCAAGTTGTAGATGATAGTTCTGACACCGATAAAACTAATTCTTTCACAAAGCGAAAGTTTCAAGGAACTGGCTCTGATACATCAAGTAAAAAGCGTAGGGTAGGTAGAATAAGTCTAACAGAAGAAGAAATGGCTTGTTGTGTATATAAGGATCCGGCTAAGTATAAGGAATCAATAACTACAATTGATAAAAAGAAGGAACACCATCCGGAATCAAAAACTAAGTGTTGCAGACTGAAAAGAGCAGAGAAGCGCAAATTCACAAAATCTATAGAAAAGAAAGATTCTATAAAGCAAACCAAGCGAGAATGTTGTCAAATGCCCACATATCCATCAAAAAGTAACAAAAAAAGCAAGTCAACAAAAGAAGTACCATTTCAGCAAAAGTCTTCTAATATCAGTATTACTAGCAAAACAAAACCATCTACCCACAGCGTCGACAGTGGAAAGAAATCGTCTACTCGCAGTGTTACCAGCGAGAAAACATCGTCTAGTTACGCTACATTGAAAGACGAAAAATCACCATCCCAAGCTACCATTAATCAAGCTGCTAACATTCAAAAGGATTGCTGCAGATTGCCTAAGCCGGTTCGAGAAACACACCCATCCAAAACAAGTGTGAGTAAAACAAAATATCGATATAGTTGTTGTAAATTTATGAAGAGAAAACAAAAAGCAAAATCGGAGCCTCATGGTGCAGCGGAAAAAGATTATTCTCATGATGTACCAGATCCAAAAAGTTTGTGTTGCAGAATAGATGGTTTCAATATCAATAAGAAATCGTCTAGTGCAATAAAAAAGAAATCGAAAAGCGATGTAGTACCTAGTAAACAATCAGTAGTACAGCCAGCACAAGCTGGTCATAAAAAAAAATCAACATCGCACATAAGCATTGAAAAATCTGGACATGTTTCTGCGGGCAGTCATACTACCCAGAAAAGTAACCTTGTTGAAAAATCATCAACAGGAATCCATAAAAAGCATAGTAGTGATCATCATCATGTGTTGATACAGGTTGGCGAAGAATGCTGTCAACCAAAATTGAGCAAAAAGCAAACCAAGCAAGAACAAGAACAGAAAGATCTATTGATTTTCGGGGATTGTTGCAATGATGAGATCAAAAAACAATTTTTCAAGCTGGGTATGAAAAAATTTAAAAAGATTTATCCAGAATGTTGTTGGCCTATAATACAGAAAGAGCAAAAGGAACAAAAGGAAGAAAAAGAACAAAAAGATCAAACAATAACATTAGGAAAGAAAGAATTTAATACCCCAAGCAATTCTAATTCAAAGATAAAGGTGTGTTGTCCATCTATGAAAAAGAAAACAGAAGCTATAGGCCAGGATTGGTTGTTTAATGACTGCTGTGAAGATATAATTAAAGAGGAGTTTAAGAATCAAACCGAAAAGAAATTTAAACGGACTCATCCCGAGTGTTGCTGGCCTAAGCTTGAAATTAGAGTGATTGCATCAGCACCACTACCTCAAAGATCCAGATCACATGAATCTGAAAAGGAGATCCAATCTTCTAAACCTCTTAGTACTAGTTCATCGAAATCGGTTAAAATTGTAAAGTCGAGTAAAGACACTAGTAAAGCCGAATCAGGCAGCAAAGTTCAAAAGACAGGATCCGCTAAAAAGATTAAAAGTACCGAGTCTACTAAGCAGGCTGAAACTGAATCTGTGAAAAGTATTAAACCTGTAATTAAACATTCAGTATCCAGTCTAAAAACTAATGAAACGGAGTATTCTAATGAAGTTCAGAAAAAAGAAGAGATTAGAGTTCTAAAAGCAAGCGAATCCCCAGTAACTAAAAAAGGTTGTAGCAGTAAATGTCTTAAAAAAAAAGCAATAGAACCAGAACCAAACTACGAATTTAATAAGTGCTGTGACAGCGAAGTGATAAACGACTATCATAAACTTGGACCCAAAAAATTTGCAAAAAAATATCCAGAATGTTGTTGGCCAAGATTACTGCCAAAGTCTGAATCACATCACACAAAACTGATTGTTTCTCAACCAAATATGATTCATAGTCCCGAAAGCTATCACAGTACCACCCAAACAATGGCTGCTTCAAAGGCGCAGGAGCCTGACGATAATAAAAAACCGGCAAAGAAATATTCTAAAAAATCTAGTACTAATTTTGAATACGTATTTAATGATTGCTGTAATGATGCTGTACGAGAAGAATACGCTCGAACGGGACCAAAGAAATTTGCAAAAAAGTACCCGCCTTGCTGCATACCTAAAAAAGAGGCAAAAATTGGCCCCGAAGAGCCATTAACTGCTACAAAATCTGCTACTGCTGCAGAAAAAGAAAGAAATGATGAAATTAAATCTGTTGCTAATAAAACATATTGCGCAAAATGTAAGAAGAGAAAAGACGTGGACAAGAAGTTACTGGTTAAGGTAGATGATATTGATATGGTTGATCCACGTTATAAATATGTGTTCAATCAGTGCTGCAACAAAAAAACACAAGAAAATTTCTTCCGGTTGGGCGAAGAACAATTTATGAAAATATATCCAGAGTGTTGTTGGCCTCAGAAGGAACGCAATTGTTGTGATGATGATGTGGAATATTGGACCCAGTTATTGCAATTTTCAAAGAAACATCCCTCAATTTTGGAGAAGTTACCAGACTGTTGCTTGGAATACATTAAATCATTACGCACATTGGAGGAAAATGTCAAAATCAATATAGAACCTGAGGAAGGCATAATTTCTAAGCTGCCATCACATCATCCTGAACCCTTAGCTCACAGAATATCTGGAGTTCCTATTATTGTGCAAAAGGTACCATCAAATAAACCAATTATTGCAGTGATTCCACCCCGTAATGTGTTGTCAACACCGTCTACTCCGATCATAGTGACCCATAAATTAGTTGCACCTCCCAGAGCATCAGCTATTCATATGGCTACACCACAACCCCCAGTTCCTACAAAGATGGCATCACTCTTGACTCCTGCTGAAGAAATTATGCCGGCGATGCCTTCATTTATACCAACACCGCCTACACCACCACCACTCCCTGTGATAACACAATCACCGCAAGCCTCAAATCAACCTGTCGTAATAACACTTAGCCCACCAACGCCAACACAATCAATTTCATCCCCACCACCTCCACAAAAATCTTTAACACCAACACCACCACCACCACCACCACCACCACTACCACTACCACTACCATCAATATCAGTAGCACCACCTTCACTACCACCATCTCCGACTCCATCACCACCATCACCAATAGCACCTCCTCCAACACCAACAATACCAACCCAAACCATAACACCACCACCAGCTCCACCACCACCGGTAGTTGTTATACAACAACCTTTGCCTTCGGCACCTCCACCAGCACCATCTCTTCCACCAATAGTACCAGAACCACAATCATCCCCTTCACTACCTCCACTGCCTTCGTCACCACCTCCACCACTGCTTTTACCGCCAACCACATCATCAAAAATATCAACACCACCACCACAACCAGCACCACCTCCTCAATTTATAGCAGTTGTACCACCTCGCCCACCACCAATTCCTGCACCACCACTTAAAGTTCAACCTCCGCCACAATATAAATCACCAGTTCCGATACAACCGTCTCCACGACCAGCACCACCAACGCCAAAGGAATCATTTGTGCCACCTCCAGTGATACTTTCACATCCATCACCAGCACCATCGACACCTAAAGTTCATCATCATCCTCCAGTGACTATAAAAGTATCACCGTTATTAATTCCACAAGAAAACCAAGAGCCGCAATCTTTACCTCCGTTGCCATTGCCAGTGTACAAAACACCGCCACTGCGTCCGCAATCACCAGCTCCATCAATAAAGTCAACTCCACAAGAACCAGCAAAACCGCACCACATACATAAAGTACCTTTACCTACGCCTTCACCCGGTCCTAGTATGGCAAAAGAACCCTCTTCAATAACAATTGAAAAATTTCCATCTCCAATTGTGTCTCCACCTGCATCAATTTCATCGGGGAAGACAAAAGTAGATTCACCTACAATAAGTTTACAAATTCCACCGCAATTAGATCCAAATAAACCCTGCGTGTGCAAGAGAAAGCAGACGCCTTCTGGGAAAATTGTACCTATGAAATCAGCGTATTGTCTCTGTCGTCCTGAAGACAAGATAGATCCTGTTAAATTGAAATGCTATTGTAAGAAAACCAAAATGAATTTAATTAAACAATTAATATGGAAAGATAATAAAAATACGTGTAAATGCAAAAAAAGTGCACCCAAACATCAAAACACGTCAAGCGTTCCATATGATCACATCAATTTAGCTAGAATGGATGGGAACACACGGACCAAACAAAATTGGGATTTAGATTCGCGCAATTCCTTGCTTGATCAAATCGACAAATACTTGGGTCCATCCGAAACTTCTAGTGCACCATCTTTTGCGTACAAGAAGAAATCGTCATCTGCATTAAAACCAGGCAAAAATTGGAAGCAATTCATGCCGAGCCCCAAAGAATCAAAAAAATATATGAAAGCTATGATCCCCGCTATTCCGCGTCCTATTGGAAACAAACCAAAAACAATATTAAAGAAAGAGCCGAATATGAAACGATTTGCTGGCGAGAAGAAATCGGTGACTTTGGGCCATGTCTTTAGACAGGAACAAGTAATGACGATTAATTCACGGATAGAGATTCGAGAAGACGAAAACATAAAAAGCGTTGATTATGAAGATAATTACATTGGTAGTCGAAAGTCGTCTAGAGGGAATACTAGCGTCACTCCGGAAGATGAAAAGAACATCAAGTATCTGGAGCAAATGAATATGGATACTTATAATGATCAAAAGTTTGTACAACGTTCTTCATCCGACAGCGAATTATTAAGACAAGAGAGTTCATCCCAGGATATATTTCCACCATATCTGATTGTTAAGAGCAATAATCGAGAATCAGATGTGGTATTTCCGGAACCAGTGGAACGGGTGGAATCGGAAAACAAACTATCCAACGTTCCTCAAGAGTGCACTACTTTTAAGCGAGAAATGTCCCCAGCTAGACTACCATCTGTACCTCTATCGAGTATTTCACCAACTTCTTCATCTACAATTTCACCTCCATTGCCTCCAACGCGGAAAAAGCACGGATTCGTGCGATGGGTAAAGAGCAAGTGGTTTGAACTAGATCAGTCGGCAGTACGCGCCAAAATGGGTACTAAGCTTGCGTTTCATGCCCCTAACATTTTCAAGGACCAAACAAATAAATCATCGCAAGATATGCAGGAAGGACATATCCAGGAAACTGATTTAAAACGGGCGTTTCAGTGTGGGTGCAGTACAGCAAGCGAAAGGAAATGCAAATGTGGTGGTCACATAACACCATATTGCCATTGCAAACAAGGTTCAACACAGGAACATATTGTAAATTACAATTTTATTGATTATTCAAATATTTACGCACAAATAGACACCCCATGGCATGTGGATTTAAATTTGACATCGTACACATGCGTTTTTGAAATTAATCATGTTTTACAAGAAGATGAAGTGGACGATTGTATTGATAAATCTTCATCTCGCAATATCAACGAAGGTATTTCCCATGAAATTGTTTTGGATGATATACTACTAGAGAAACTGGGGGTTGGTGATTCCGATTGGCAGCTGGATTTCACTCCAGAAGAACTGCTTCAATTTGATCAAATTCCATCGTTTAGTAGTAAGAACAGATTGTCAACAATTGTCGAACGCACTGAACAAGAACATGATCAAGAATG
>JARJDU010044265.1:0-11212 GCA_030264695.1 Lissagria laeviuscula
ATACTGAAACTAAATCCTTGGCTTGTCTAAAGTTATTTGGTGTGAAGAAAGCATACGATGTGCCTGTCGAATCGGATCTTCCGGTACGACCAATACGATGGATATAATCCTCCGAAGAGTTGGGGTAGTCAAAGTTAATTACATACTTAATACCCTCGACATCTACATGGAAAAAACCAGTATTAGTGTATGTGATTCGACTGTATGTCGCAATAATGAAAACTAAATTCATTGTTTGCTTTGTTCGTTCCAAAAACCAAAATGAATAATTTCGTTCGTCATCCACTCCTCTCTTGCAATTTTGCCTCATTACATATATTTAAAATAAAATCTGCTTGTCACTTCGAATTAAATTTTCGCCTTTGATAGTATGTACACTATGCTTAGACCATTCAGAATATACTCGAAATACGTTAAATGTTATTGTTAGAAATAATTTTGAATGTGCACGAATATGCAAATTTGAGCAATTGATTGATTAAAAGAAATATTAAGCATATAATTAGTACATTACGTTTTTGAAGCTTTAAAAAGAAGAGAAAGAAAATTTACAATAATATTATATATGATCAAAAATATGTAATATTATATAAGCAAAAAAGTGGTAGGTAAATTTATAATGTAATATATAATAAATAAGTAAATAAAAAAATACTAAGATACTAACCAGTGCGCTCGAGAACACATTAAGAATCCACAAGACGCTAGGCTATGTATGAATATACCGGTATATCGGGTATAGTAGCAAGTTACAACACTGGCTGCAGCAGATTCCAATAGTATTTGCAAGAGTTGTTTGTTTTACAAATTGGTCAATCCACTGCAGGACCGAGCACGGAAGACAACAATACTTTGCACGTTTGCGATTGAATGACATATTTTTGAACATCTCCCACGTAGTAGTTATATTTGCCTTATTGAATGTGATACAAGAAGAATGTTGTTGAAAGGAATGAGAGAAGGGAGGAATATGTAAAGAGAGAAAGATTTGGTGCAAGTGGTAGTGGTGCTGGTTTTCAAGATGAAAATGGGATTTGAACCAAACATGTGCCATCCGAATATCCGCAAGTTTTTTTTTTGTTTGTTTGTTTTAATATACAGAGTTTTTCTCCCCGTTGCGTGCGTGTGTGCTCAGTTATTATCATCGTATATCTTCCTGTAATCGGTCTTCTACATCGGCAGGCAGCTGTACTACACTCGCACGCCGGTAGCCAAGCCAGAGGCACCGCAAGACACAGAATTGCGCCCCTACTACATCGTTACACATATTTGCATCAGAAATATACATATACATGTAAGTCGAGTGCGCAACAAAGGCGTATTTTATCATTAGCCACGAACGAGCTAACTTTGTACGCTCATCCTGCATGTGCCTCTGAAACATAAAAAAGGACAACCAGACTGATAAATAAAATGTATTACATCTTCGTCAGCTCTTCTTGTGCATTGGGGAACTAAATGTGTTCTTCTTGGTCATGCAAGAATACCACCATCATTGCATTACAAGAACTTACTCATGAGAAAGTCAAGTTGCCAAGTTCCCCAATGCAAATAAGTATAAATCGACTTTTATTAAAACTACGAATTATGTAAGCTAGGAACACCCATTCGACTAGTACAATGGCGCGTCGGTCGTCTTGATTAAACCACCCACTCACAGAATGGGAGTGGAGCGCCAGTTGTCGTCGCACAGCAAGTTCCCACTAAATATAGTGACTTACATCATCATCCATTGCTTTAAGACTATTATAAATTAGTCTAGTACTCAATTAAACCAGTCTGGAACATCCCCAAAATTGATTGTATGTATGCTACTATATACAATACCCAAAATAAACATGTTATAGACCTAATAATAACCCGCGACAATTGTGAGTGACAAAACCGAAAAAGTCGTTATTGGCGTGGATGAAACAAGTTCATAAAAACTAGACAATCTAGGAACTAATCGTTTAAACACTTACCAAGTCCACGAGCGGCAACGTCCGTTGCAACGAGAATCGATGACTTGCCATTACGGAATTCCCTCAGGACGTAGTCGCGTTCCTGTTGACTCTTGTCACCATGCATGCAAACTGCAGGCCAGCCGAAGCGACGAATGTTGCGGGTGATTGTTTCGACTTTCTTTTTGGTTTCCACGAAAATGATGGTTTTCGCTCCTGGTTCGCCATTATTTCCAATTTCTTGCAATAAATTGCTCAGTCTACAAATACAATGCACAATTTAGTTTCTTTGTATAATAAAACATTGATATTTAGAATTAGATCAGATTCAATCAGTTCTTCTTAGAGGTAATAGTGTGGTTAACATTATAATCACAAAATTCATTCTTAGTATGCTCATCATTCAATCAAATCTATCTACATAAACCAACAATACTCGTTAACTGTTCTTTGACTTACTTTGTTTCCTTCTCGTGTTCCTGGCAGACATCCACAATTTGCAAGATGTTGTGATTTGCAGATAATTGCAATGAACCAATGTTGATCTGAATAAATTCCTTTAAGAAATCTGTTGCTAATTTGCGTACTTCTTTGGGCCATGTTGCACTCCACATAAGAGTTTGTCGATCCGGCCTGATTTGTTCAATAATTTTCCTGATTTGTGGCTCGAAGCCCATGTCCAACATTCTGTCGGCTTCGTCCAAAACCAGATATGTACAACGTTGGAGATTTGTGGTGCCCTTCTCAAGGAAATCAATCAATCTACCAGGTGTAGCGATGACAATTTCTACACCTCTCTCCAGATCTCTAGCTTGAGGTCCCTTTGGCGCACCACCAAAAATGCATGTGTTACGAACATAGGAATTGCTACCAAAATCGTTAGCAACTTGTTGGATCTGCTGCGCCAATTCACGAGTGGGTGCAAGAACGAGTGCAATGGGGCCTTCATTTCGTGAGATTGGTTGTTGGTTATTAATATGAACTATGGCTGGAAGGATATAGGCGAGAGTTTTGCCGGAGCCAGTCTGGGCGATGCCGACCATGTCCTTGCCACTCATGGCGATGGGCCAGCCTTGAGCTTGAATAGCGGTCGGTTGATCGTAACCTTGTTTGCGAATGTTGCTCATGACGTAATCGGGGAAGCTGGCTTCCTCGAAATGTTGAATGGGCTGTGGTGTTTCGGTACCATCGACTGTAATCTGTTTGCTGCGTCTATATTGGTCAACTTCGTATGAGGAGCGGCTATCTACGTTCGGATGAGGAACATAGAAGTCTTTCTTAAAGGGACGAAGAGACGCGTGCTCCCAGTTAGGTTTGCGCAGACGGCTGCCTGGTGTACCACTCTGGCCACCGAAACGGCTACCGCCGCCACCACCGCCACCCATTCCACCACTGCGGAAACGAGAACCTCCGCCACCACCGCCTCCACTGTTTCCATATCCTCCTCCTCCTCCACCTGAACCATTGGAGGTGCCGTTGCGGTATCCACCGCTAGCGCCACCACCGCTTGATGCTCCACGGCCTCGGAATGAACTGCCTCCACCGCCATTGCTACTTCTTCCAAATGACCTATTATTGAGAATTATTGAAATGTCAGCCATATTGTATTGAAATTATAATGGAATGAAACATAATGCAATGAATCATGATCTATAGATAGGAACATAATGCTTCTTGGAATGTATAGAACAAAACGTGGTTACTATGCATTGTATAGAAAGTTATACCAAAATGGCTTAGTATACATTGCAATTTAATGACCATGAATGTATATATAGATAAGCACGAAACACGTGGAGATTACTATGACGTACATTGAATTCGAATCGTGGCCTTGAACGTCAGCACTAATATTATAATCGATAAATCTGAACATTTTAATAATTTGTCACGAATTGTGTGCGTGATTGCTACAATGTATAACTTCGGAAAATCCCCAAGTACACTTCAAAACGACAAATCAAAAAACCGCAACAATTGGAGCACTGTACTACTGCACAAAGCAAAACGCGCCTCGAAATCGAATATAATTGCTTCCTGGAAAGAGTATAATGACCCGCTTCTAGGCTAAACTTGCTCGCAAGCTACAATTTCCAGGCACAAAAATGAACCAACATGGCCGTCTACCTTCCACTGACAAAATCAATAAACTAGCGACCCACATTAAAATCGAAGCAATCCGCGAGAAATATCACAAACAAACGAAAGCTAATAATAGAAAAAGACGACTTACATGTTTCCGTTGTTACGATGTTGATCCGTTGAAAAGATGCTTGATGATTCGTATCTTTGAAAGGTGTTTGCTCTGACGTGATTAATGGCGTTGAAGACGTTCTGTAAAGCAGGAATCTGAACTTTAGTTTTCAGTACACGACGTGCCACCGTTAGAATGGCACTCATTTTAACAGGCAGTTGATACTGTTAGAACGTGAAAATAATAATTACGAACTACTCCACAACCGAAAATTGAGAGAAGTAAAATAAATTGTGAGAATGACTAGTAGTCGACTTACCTCTTCGACGGCCAATGGACAAGAGAGATCGGGAAAGTTACCGGAGCGGGCTTGGAACTGCGCACATCTGCCTATGGACGGGGAATCGTACAAGTTCGGGTATTGCATCGTACGCGCAAGCGTACTGCTGTTGAATCGGATATCCAGACTAATTGTTTCGATTTATTTTATAACTTATGTAATTTTTTTTTACAATTTATTGAGAGATACGTTCACTTTGAGATGAAAATGTACTTAAATATGTCGAAATTGTTTGGCGTTGGTAGAGTAACAACAAATATCGATTTTGTTTCGGATCTGTAATTGGTGTATACAGAGTTGCCTATAATACACAACTGCATAAGTTTTTCTACATATATTATTTATACATATTTATCTAGATATTTATTAATTTATAAAGAAGTATTATATATTTTTAATTTTCTGTTAGAGGCTTTGATAGCAATTCACAACTGTATACAAGTCAAATATAAAAAAGGTTAGTGACTGCTTTTTTCATTCATTTACCTTAGTTGGCTTTGCATGCATTTTACTACGTGTTGCTTCAGTGGGCATGAAATTCGAAAATGTTCACGCTTTCATAGTTCTTGTGTTATTGAACATATTGCAACATACAAGAATAATTATTGGGACATTAGTTTATATATCTTCGCGCTTTATCCCTACAAAATAAGTCATTGTAATCAATACTAGGTGAGATACTGGAGCTTAGATGACAGTAAATATTAAAACAAATTGAAATATTGGTTAATAATTAGTTAATTTTAAATTTTATTTAAGGTGAAATACTACGTGAATTAAGTTTCTGCATGCGTGCTTACCCGAGTGAGTCACTCGTGTTTACTCGGGTTCCTCCGCAACGTCAGCGACCGAGCGAAACGAAGCGAGGTCATCAAGCAGGCAAACGCCGACGTCGCCATGTCGTCATCGCTGCGCAACCTACGCCTTCTCCGACCGACAAGGCAGCAATCTGTCTTGTGCCATTATTACAGGTACCTTAATGTTTTTTATTATTTTATTTGATTGCCAATAGTTGGCGCTAGTTACCACAAAATTATTGCTGGTACAAGCTGCCCCATGAAATTCCTAGGAAGGTTCGACAGGCGCGATTTGCTCGCATCCCGGCATGGTTCCTAACTTCTCTTTTTAGCAATCGCGCCCAAAAATACTACCTTTACTAAGTTTAGCGGATATGTAGAAGGACGTGGTTAAAATAAAAAATAACTTCGTCACCAACTGTCACGCTGATCGGAAGAGAAAAAATGTTGTTAGGATTTGAACGCGCGAAGAGACGAAAATAATTACTTTAATTCGGACTTGCATTTCTAGACTTGTATTTCATTGCATGTTTTAGCGCAAATCTCCAAAAGTATCGAGGGGATCGGAATAGAAAAAAATTATTATTTATTAATTTAGTATTTCTGGGGTTTCTTTGCACGTTTTCGCACGTACTTCGAAATAATTGGAGTAATCTTATATGAGAAAATGTTGTTGCAAAATAGATTAAATTTGCTTTTAGGAGGATTGATAAAAGTCAAGATTTTAACGCAAGAAAAGCTAAAATTATTTAATTTATTTGGGACTTCTTTTTTTCTTTGCACAATTCTGCGTTTATCTTCGAAATGTGAATCTGCTTTGGTAGGAATATCAATATATAATAGACAGTGGGGTACTGTCAAATAAAATAGTACCAAAGCTATTATTTTTAGGTCCCGCTTACAAATATGAATACAAATTTATTACATGATGATAAAAATTGGAATTAATTTGCAAATGATTAGTTTAGTTCGTCTTGGATAAACCACTTTGCTCAGTTGTCAGTATTTCATAATTTACACACTTCACACAAACTAGTGGAAAGCTAGTATTTTTCGTTGAATTTAAGCAATACATTTGCTATAAAAATGCGCCCAGGCTGCCCCCTGACTCTCGAAAAAGTGCCTAGGCGCAGCCCACGCGCGCCCACTACACCCCTGATTTTAAACAAATACGCTACTGTGTAATGTATAATTAACTCAAATAAATTTAACGAAGAAAATGTATACTATGTATTCTTGTTGCATGCGTGATTCATTGAGTTTCGTCCACACATTGTAAATTCAAACATGAACAATAAGCGCCTGCATTTATCTATATCTTTATTCTTAACGACCTTGTTTACGTCGATTTTGGATTTAGCGGTCAGTTCATTCCAATCAGTCCGATGGAAACGTATCAGTGTATCACCTCGTGTTTTACGTTTTGGAGCTGTGGATTTTTATATTAATATATATTTAAATAATCGTTTAGCGGCTAATTTAATGCGTAGAGTGATGTCAATAGATTGTTTTAGTTTATCGAGTTTTTATAAAACCACCACTTCTTGTAAGCTTGCTGGCTTTCTTAATATAAACATTGTGATGTGAGTAAAATTGTGCATTATATGTGATCTTTTGATATTTAGGTGAAAAGGACGCGGGAGACGTAATTACCGAAAAGGAATAAAACAAAAGCAGCCGTCGGACCTCAAGTGTTTCCCTAGGAACTGCAGTCTGCACTACAACAGGCTTAAAACAATTTCACTTGCTGGAAATTGCCGAAATTACTTTTACAACAACAGAACCAACTATCAGGTATTTATAAAACCTAATAATATAATTACTAACTGTAATACATCTTCGTTTTAATTTTTTAGGTAGTAGTTTAGTCAACATGTTATAAATTTAAAAACTTCATGGTGTTGAAAGTCGTGTAAATTCACACAATATTCCATAAGGCTGGCTATATTTCGACCTGAAAAGACTTAAATTTAATGCTCTAATTATCTGCAAAACCTACAGAGTCGTTTCATCGTTTGACTTCATGACAGGAAGAAGCATGTTAGAGGCTCAAACCGTAAAAAATATAAATACTTTCCTAGAAATATAATCTGTTGACTACTTAAGGAAATGTAAACAGCATCTATACCCGAATCATCAAAGCAAACAACCTATATACTCCTGGGTATTGATAAGAACCTTTTACTTTATCAAAAATGGCTCTGACTGTACTTAGTCTTCACTTTACAAGTGACAACGCTGGTATGCATTCAAATCTATAAAACTCTAGTTTTTGTTTAATATTTGTATTGAATTGTATTGTATTTTCATTCACAAACTATAACAAGTCTTTAATTTTCAGATGAGTTATCCATGTACATGCCCCAACATTTTGAGAAAACCATGAGACTTGACAACAACTGCTTTAATTATGATTCAGGATGGCCACTTGTCGTCGGGCAGTATTTATTAATATCCGGTATGAGTATTATCATTATTGGTATTAACTCTTTTTAATATTCTAACTTATTTAAAAAAACATCTTAAGAATGATGATCAATGGAAGCCTTTAATGAGACTTTTGAGCAAGGAAAAGGCTCAAGAAACGTTCGCCAGGCTCAGAGCTGCAACGAGGCCATGGCGAAAGATGCGCCGGTCAAAGGCAAAGTAGTGTGTGCTGATAAGAACTTCATAAGGAACGTTGGACGACAGAATTATTGCATCTGGTCACAGGCGCCGTATACCATCGTTAGGGCTCAGAAGGTGTGCCTAAATACCATTAACATGAACTCAATGGATGTAACCAATAAAATTGGTATCCAACTTTTACTGGAAACCATGTCTAACTAAATAGCATCAATTACGTACAACAGGTATAGATAACATGTTAATTTTTATAATATAATTCGTTGAAATAAACTTATTATTTACTTTTAGGAAAACCCAGAATGGCGATGACGGTGATTTTGACTAGAGTAAATGTCTAGCTGTGCAATGTAGAAGATCTAAAATTCCAAAATACATTCTCAGTATAATTGGGGAGTATAGAGAAAAAAAAAGGACTCGACATCAAGTCTAAAAAACGAGGTTTTTGATCATCATCCTTGAACTAGACACATTATAAAGTCCAAATTTAAATACCTTGGAACTGGGGTTTGCGAAGACAGGACATCGGACATAGAAATTAAATGCCGAATAGAGAACGCCCGTACTTTATTTATGAAATCAAGGAATGTCTTTACAAATACTTTGACATCAGCCTCAGAACAGAAAGGATATGGACATTAAATATGGATCTACTGCCGAGTACTCAAAATACCATGTTGCGGTGCAACAACAAATTGAAAAATCATTTGAAAACTAAATAAAGAGCAAAAACTGCTGTGCATAATAAAAAGAAGAAAAACTGCACATCCGGATGAAAGAAGAAAAGAAATAAGCAGGACTTAACATAAAGTTTATATCGTTTTTCTTCTTATGATCGATGACGAATCCTGTATACTCCTGGGTATTGACCCGATAGCCATGTACATGCTCCAACATTTTCAGAAAACCATGAGACTTGACAACAACGGCTTTAATTATGGATCAGGATGGCCACTTGTCGTCGGGCAGCATTAATTTATATCCGGTATGAGTATAATCATTATTGATATTAACTTTCTTTAATATAACTTATTTTAGAACATATCTTAAGAATGATGATCTATGGAACCCTATAATGAGACCAATGAAAAGGCTCAAAGAACACTCGTCAGGTTTAAAACAGCATCGAAGCCACAAAAGGGCAAAATAGTGGGTGCTGATCAAGACTTCAAAAGGAGCGTCAGACGACAGAAATATGCATCTGGAAGTTGGGGAACAAGATTTAAACTTGTCACAGGCGCAGTATACCTTCGTTAGAGCTCTGAATGTAACCAAGGAAAACGGCAACCAAATTTCACTAAAAACTATTTCTACGTAAACAGCATCAATTTCGTACAGCAGGTATAGATAATATGTTAATTTTCATAACTTGATTCGTTGAAATAAGCTTATTTATTTTTAGAAAAACCCTGAATGGCGATGACAATGATGTTGATCAGGGTAAATATCAAACTGTGCAATGTAAAAGATCCCTTATGCATTCTTAGTATAATTGGGGAAAATACAGAAAAGTATTGCAATGTTGTATGTACTACAAGGAACCGGAAAGATGTGGACAATGTGAACGCAAACATTAATGGATTTGTAGCAGAAGAAAAAGAAGCAAAGTGTTCTATTATCTTTGTTCCCTGGGAAATTGTACGATAAATCTGCCACCTCTGCCTGAATCTGAAAACGAAGACCAACGATCTTCTATTAATACTATTGATAGTTTATATTAATTGAGAATGATCTATTAAGGTCGACATCATCTCCAGATGCAACAGTATGGTGAATATGACGTAAAAACGTTGCCAACAAATCTGCAAAATTGGTTTATCACCAAATCTTCTGTTGCAGCTATGACAATAACTCACATCAAGTGTGATGTGCCTTTAACACACATGAGTTCAAGGCAGCAATGCTCTTTTCAAATATACTATGCCTTGAAAACAGTAAAAAGAAGCTTTTGCTGCCACATGCCACCTTCAGCAGGATCATCTACAACCAGGCAAGCATAAAACATTTTGATATTTTCTCTAACATCCTTAGATAATATATTAGAATTTTCAGCTAATATCTCTACTTTGTCAATATCGCAAGACAGAGAGCAATAAAATGGCATAAACACTGTGCTTCAATTTCAAAGGGACGGGCATAAGTTCTCTCAGCGCCCACTCATCACCAACATTAGCAATCAGGTGTGGATAAGATATTTATTTTATTCTTACTGAGACTCCAACATGTGTTAATTAATACATAACTAGTCATATTTCAATGGAATACTTGAAAGTTTACGGCGTCACAATAATGGACAAAATTAGAAGCAAACCGATCAGAGATGAACTTTAAATTAAAAGTGTGGAGGAGTACATTGAGCAGAGATAACTTGGATGGTGGAAGGATGCAAAGGGATTACAACGTAAGAGAAAAAAAGGGAACGCCTCCTAAAGGCATGAGAGTCAGTAATAAGCGAGCTGATAACAAAGCGAAGGATTTCCAAAGCAAACGCATCAACATGGCAAAGTTATTAAGAGACAAGAAAACAACCTTACACCCGACAGGGTATACTGGGTCACTGAATATATATATATATTTCAATGGCAACACCAAAGACACAGGACATCATAATTAGTGCGAATATTGTGGAAATTAGATCATTGGAACTTGCAGTAGGACAGTAAGCGCAAGCATTAACAGGGTTTGACTAATTCAGGATGTTAATAGTTCATCGAAATATTGTCATGAAATATTAGGTATGAAAACATATTAATTAAATTAATTTTAATACATTTGACTAGTTTTAGGTGATGTATTCATGAGTTTTTGAGGTCTACAGAGTTGAAGGGTAGCAAGATCATATCCAGGGTTAAATCATAATTTAGTTACAGGTAATTAATATATATTTACTTAATTGCATATGAATGCAAGTAACTTACATGCATATGTAATCAAGTAATTTTTTTTTCATACACATGTTTGTTGTTAATTTCTATTTAATTCTTTAATGCAAAGTTCTCCTAACATCCTGAGCAGCAAAAGGCCGCCGCAAATAGGATGCAACTTCATCGATTCTGCACCAGTATAATCATAAATCTTCAGGTACGCATAAATTCTTTGAATAAATTAATTATGACATAATAACACTTGTTGTTTTATTTTTAGGAAATATTTCAGCAATGGCATCACTGAGAACCACCAGGCAAAGAAAACGGAGTCGCGGCTTCATCAGAGTGTTTCAGAATATGGAAAATGGTATGAAAATTAGTAGAAACTTAGTTTACCGTTGATTTTTCGGGCTGCATCATCAAGGAGGATGATTGACTGCACTCTA